>VZTV01053603.1:0-76092 GCA_013400875.1 Anhinga rufa
CTGGGTTTTGTTTTGCTTTTATTCCCAGCCTGTGTGATACACCCAGCGTACCGGTACGCTTCTGAGAACATGACTTCCCGTGGCTGTGTTGCACAGCAGATAAGGCAACGACGCAGAAGCAGAGAACACCTCTTAAATAAATCTGCTATTCAGAAATACTGTAGTGCTTCCACTACCATTGCTTAACACGAGAACTTTTGGACTCTGTCTTCTACATGCAGAGAAGAAAATTGCTAGTATGAGGAGTGTGGAGGCTAAACGAGGGAGGTAGGGTGAAGTGCCATTTTCCCATTTAACGGGTAAAAGGGGGAATATCTACGGAGAGAGGCTTGTCTTGATGTCAACAGGAGCATGAGTGTAGCATCCATGTCTCTCTACAGATGCGGATATTTTATGCTTTTGTGCTTAGATTGTGCTTTTTTTTTGGAAGGGGGTGTAGTACATGAAGTTTTGCCTTTGGGGTTTGTTTGTTTTTCTGACCCGAGTGCGTAAGGTATCTGTGATGCGAGGTGTGCAAGTGCTGCTGTGGCTGTGGTGACAGACGTGTGTTTGTGCCCCTGGTTAACGCCCAGGGAAGTGGATTTCTGATGGCTTTGAATAAGGATCCAACTCTTCTGGCTATTCTCTTCCACTCTGAAACTCATCGCCTTTGAAGCCCCCACATCGAGATGACAGGGAGGGCAAACCCTGCCTGTCTCTGTCAGTTATCCACATTAATCCATTTAGCTGACTTGAAGGGAAAGTAGTCCAGCCAATTTTCTCCTACAGAATTTATAAGGAATTCTTTACTTGTCTTTCCCTTAGCAGTAACAACACAGGTAGCATTACAATAAAAATTACATTACTAGCTCTGTTGTAATGTCATTAACATTAATTTTGAGTACATTGAGTGTGCAAGCACTTGCAGTGAGCCTAAATTGTTCCAATACTGAAAAAAACCAAAGGCTTTAGTTAAAGTTTCATTGCATGCTTTCGCTACCGTGTGGAAAGCAGATGAAGGAACCTACCCTAGGCCTCCAAATATGTTCCCCCCATATGCTTACCCCTCTTTCTCTATCGGGTGCCCACAGGCTCTTTGAAGACAATAACTTCTTTGCTGCTGCTGTCTCTATCTCCAAAATCTCCAGGCACCTCCAAAAGTGGTAAAAAGTGTTATTTTTCATTGTTATTGCTCGCTGCAACAATTCTTTTAATCTATAATCTATATGCCAGTAGTGTGAAAACAGAAGTGAAAAACGTGAGCAGCTTCAGGTGTAGTGTTTTCCAGGTCCTCCTGCTTCCTCTTGGTAAAAGATTTCCCACTGCAGGTAACTGGAATTTTATTGTGTATTTGGAGCCAGCAGTCAGAGTTCTCCTTCAGCCTTTCAGATTGCGTTTCAGCTGAAGTGGCTGGTAGAAATAGCTGTACTGGGAGTTTATTGGAATGTGTGTTTGCAAAGAAGTGTATGTTTTGAGGCAGTACTGCAGGTATTTGAAGACATTACTCACGAACAGACTGTAATGTGCTAAATGGAGTGGAACCTGCGTGCCAACTTCACAGAGCATGATTTTGCCTGAATGCCAGTTGTTTATGAAGTACGCAAGTTGAGGAATGGAAGACACAGTTTCTGTTAAAAGTATAATTGGATAGGTAATATCTTGGCCCTTTTTGATGCATCATTTTTAACCACTTCATATTTGTAACGTGACAACAATAGCTGTACAGCCTGCTGTGGCCACTTCTGGTGCAGCTGGGAATAGGTTTTAATTGATGGATACTGTCAAGCTGTTAGTGGCCATGCAGACATGAGAACCATTAAAGTGATATTTCTTGTCCCTGCTCACTTAAACACTCTGCTACTAAGTCATAGCAGAGTATTATTTTTTACTTAATATTGTCAGCATTTGTCCTGACAGCTTACTAGGGCCATGTTCTGGATTTTGAAGTTTCCCAGCAGTGAGAGCTGCTGACCACTGACTTCATCTCCGAGTATTACAGTAGATGGTGCTAAGACCCTAATAAAATCTGGTGTATGGAATAGGGGACAGGCACGTCTTCGGAGTCTAGTTTGCTTGTGTGTTTTTGAGCTGCAGTGTTTCCCTTGGTGCACGTAAAAGGTAAGAAGATGGCGTTTAACTGCGGTACTCTGAGTTATGCTGAGGGCGTGCTCCATCATGGGCGATGTGGAAATGTTTTGGAGTAGTCTGCTTTCATTGAGTCTCTCACCATTTCCTTTTGTGTGTGTGTGCAGTATGTAAGGTAGAGGAACTGGATCTGAAGCCTCATCTTGAGTTGAGAGGAGACTGGTTAAACTTCAGCACTTTTCAGTGAAATTTTGACTTCAGAAAAAAACTGACCAGTAAACCTGGGGCAAGGGCATGTGGGAAAAGGCAGCAGCAGTTTCATACACAAGGCAGCATTTAAGAATGAACACTTTCCTTGCTCTCCTCTGCTAATCTTTCCCTTTGAAAAAAAGGAAAAAGGAAATAAAAGAGATATAAAAAGTGCATGAGCAGGGAGCAGAGCGACAGAGATTGTGCTTGTGGACCAGACAAGCTGGGAGGAGCACTGGGCTTGTATGAGATGCAGGGAGCAAAGACTTCGGAGAACCTCGAGAGCAGTTGACCTCCTCTCCAAAGTGCAGACTTTGCACAGATGTCATTAAAAGCCAGATAACCTCTTGCCCAAGCAGTGCTTGCTGGGTATTTCACCTCAGCTGCTGAATAGCATTGCCCATCACCCTTCCTATAGCAGACCTAGTCTTCTGGATCAAATTTAGGCTTCCCTTTGGCTGAGCCAAAGGAAAGAACTCGGGGCAGAGTTGTTTAAAGAAAAGAAAAAGGCACTGACCCTTCTGTGGAAATGGGTCGTGACTCTTTCTTTAGGAACCTGTAGAAAGGCTGGGATTAAGAGGAGAAACCTCTCTGATGCAAGTCTTGGTCCTCCAGTCCTTCAGCAGGTTCAGATACCTGTGCTGGTTTGGGGTCTGGCTTTGTGCACCTTCCCAAGGCTGTCCTCTCCGCTCTGACCTGCAGAAAGTTGCCTGTTAGTTATTCCTGTCCTGAGTGGAGACTGCCAGCCCTGCCAAATTAGGCTGCTGTTCAAAAGGCTGAAAGCTGAAAACAAACCAAGCAAGCTTATTTCCATGTAATTGTTTCAGTTGTGTAGGAGGTCCCCCGCATTTTAAACTTACATATTGCCATATATATTGTAGTACTATATTAATACGTTACATTTATATTAAGTCAGTTGATAATGTCCTAAACAGGGCGAAGACCAAGCTCTTAGCCATCCGTGCGGTCTGTGCAGTTGTCCTTCGGCATGTTAGTTATACCAGGGTGAGAAGCTACCGGTGAATCTCACCGGAAGGTAAATAAGTTCAGCAGAGGCAACTGGTGGCTGCTCCTCTTCACTTCCAAACCTTGCTGGGGCTGAGGACTAAATGCTGGTTGTGGAGATGGCCCATCCCAACCAGACGACCCCGCAGACGTGGTGCTATCTGGCAGGTTTGGCCTGGGGCTGCGTACACAGGCTGGGAGCCGGATGCCGTGGTTCCCACACCCTCCTGTCTGAAGCAGATCAGAGGTTTCGAAGCTCAAGCTGCTCACTGGTGTGGGGCCGCAGCAGAACGTAGGTCAGCAGGATGCTCTGTCCTACCTACCCGGTCGCCTCTGAGGCGCGTATGGTGTGTGCTGTGGACAGGACCCACAGGCCGAGCAGGTCACCAGCTAAAGAGCCCTGGCAGCGATGGAGCGCCTTGTGTTTCCCCAAGGCAAGTCTGCATTAGTTGTTGTCTCTCAGGCTTCAGGACCTGCTGAGTTAGAGCACCAGAATTCCTCCTTTGTGGAAGGAGCACGTTTTAACTCATGATTTGGAGGAGAGAGGTGGCAGAGAAGACTTGTTGTTATTTTCCTCCTTTGTGGATAAGTGGGAAACACCCGTCTCTGGGATGCACAAACCTTCCTGTTGCCATCAATATGGAGCCAACTATATTAATTCGGAATTATTGCCCTGTCTAAAAAATCATAGTTATCTAGCTCTTGGGGTTATTTTACTAAGGCTTATGAACTGTACGGGAACTTCACAAGGAGCTGCAGTTGCACAAGTGACGAGATGAAATTGCAGAGGGTCACAGTCTTATCAGCAAAGCAGACCAGCAGAGACTTCATTTCCTCCTTTGCGCTTGATTTTTTTTCTGCTGAGCTGCTTTCCTGGCTGTTCCTGGCTCGTGCCCTGACCTATGCTTTTCTCTTTTGTTTTGTCCTCCTCAGCCATGCAGCCTGCTCTTTGTACATTTTTTTGTCTTTTTCTGGCTGTTTGTGCCATATTTTCCCTAACTTTTTGACAGTTTCTACCGCTGTCCAGTGTGGATTTGATTTCTGAAGCTGTGGACGATGCCGTGCCATGAAGAGAAAGAAAGGAGGTAGCGGCCACTTTACTCTACTGAAGCGAACTCTTCTCTGCTGCCTTCTCTGCTTTTTCCTCACTCCCCTTAGAGGACTCGACGCTCTCCCCTTTGCGTGCTTTGTCTTGTGGTGCTTTGCCATCTCTTCACGCTTCTTTCTTTTCTCTCTGGACGTGGTCTTCCGTGTTTCTGAGCGATTCTTTGAAATCCCTCTACTAGTTGCCGGCTCTTGGCTGGCCCTGGCCACCTTGACGGAGATGTTGAACAGCAGATGAGTGGCGGGCCTCCCCCGTTGGAGCCTGCGAGCGGGCCGAGCCATGCTGCGGTGAGCTGGTGCGCGCCGTGGGGGTGAGCCGGGCTGTTCTTGCTCCTTTTTGGAACGGAGCTACTTTTCCAGCATGACGGAGAGGAGGCAGAAGCCCTGCCGGGCGGCAGGGTGGCTGCCGGGGCGCGCTGGGATGCGGGGTGGTGACGGCTTTGTCGTGCAATCGGTGACGCAACGTTCCCAGAGCCAATCGGTCAGAGCCAGACCTGCTGCTTGTAACCCTGTTGGCCGAAGGGCTAGGATGAAGTCATAGCCGGGGTGATGTAACAGCTCCTTGCTGGCCTGGGAACGCGCTCCTCCCCGGCACTGGGATTTAGCCCCGTTTAACGCACGGTATCTTACAAATGTGTGTAATACCCAAGGAGATCGCTGGATGCCTCTGGTTTTTTGTCATGGTAAAATGTGAAGCTGCTGTTAGCTGCTGAGAGGTGGCAGCTCATAATGTGAAAATGGTTTAGTAGCAGCCCTAAAAATAATTGTATGTGACAGCTGTTTCTTGGCTCCTGTCAGGATAACTACTGTAATTTAAATCCGCAGCTCTTGGACTACGTGTCTAATTTATTTGGGTGGACCTTTCATTAATTTGAAAGGTTCTGAGAGTGTAAAAGCCTTCATTAATTACATTTTAGTAAATGAAAATGTAACAAGGTTCCGCAGGTTTGCGTGGGAATAAAAGAAAGAAATTTCCTGTGTTTTGTTTGCTTGTTTTTAAAAGGTTAAATCAGTTGTTCCCAGGAAACGACTAGCTTTCCTGTCCCCTTCAGAATTCTTATGACTAAGAACAGGAGTATGAATAAAACAAATTGAAATTTTGACCATTCATTGTAAGTACAAGATGACTTACTGAAGTTCCCAGTAGTGTTAAATATTCATATGTGGTGGAGTGCATAAGTACTAAATTATGAAGCAGACTCTACTTCTGTAGACGTCGTCTTCCTGAAAGGTGAAGATGGGGGAACAGAAGACTGGTAGTAGGGAGTGACGCCTGCATTACAGACCTCTTTTTATTGCCTAATTCCGGTGCAACTAGTAGCACTTCTGTAATTGCGGGGCTGTTTAATTATGTCGGAGGCAGGGGCAGATGACTTGTCGGGCTACGGAGAAGCTTGTGGCAAAACCAAGCCTAGACAAAGTACTTCGATGCGATGGTGCTTCTGTGCTTGGCTATTCCCTTTCTGTATTTACTCTCGGTTGTTTTCAAGTGACCCCACAATAGTAAATAAAATTGGACCAAACCCAGCTGGTCAGTGGTGGCGTACGGCTTGCTCCTTTCATGTCGCAGCCCTTTTTTGCTTTCTCTATGAGCAGAGAGGGTGATTTGCATTCCATTTCTCTACCCCACTTTCTCTTCCGTTGTTTCCTTTGCTCTCAAAAGACAACCTACATTTGTGCTTATTCTGGGGCAATGAAATAATTTCATTACAGCATTCAGAGGTCTCTTCAGCAGGTGCTTTATTATCTCAATAATTCAGCCTAAGAGACTTTTCAGATTCCCTAATACCCAGAGTTCAGCAGCTACAAATAAAACTCTTTTGCTCTTTCCCTGATTTGGTTTATTTAGCCTCATTTATCTGTGTTCTTTCCAGATCTTCCCCAGGAATTTCATTTAAACGTGGAATTGATGATATTTAGTAAAATTGCCTTAAGGAGTGCATTGTGTTAAAATGCACATGAGACAGTATGTGTCCCACTTGGTTTAGGTCATTTATAAAATTCACTTTGAATTGAGGCCATTAATCTGAACCCAGTAGAATATTTGCTCATGTCCCTGAATTACCTACATAATTAATCAAAATAGGCCAACTCTGTTCAGATAAATTCTGGGATTGGAGTGCTGGAATAAACATGCGTCAGTGCCAGTGTGGGGACACAACCATCGATCTTGTCCTCTCCTCTCCAGCACAGGGAGGTGTGGTAGGGTTTAATGTGCTGCCGCTTTGGTGGGGCCTCTGTGGGCAAATATACTGTGATAAAGTAGCTTTATTGCTGTAACTTCCCCTCTACTAGAGGGGTTTTTAGATAAAACGGTAATTGTTAAGAAGAAATAATTTGCAGGCAGCCGAGCCCAGCAAAGCCCGACTTCAGATGCGTTTGCACCTAGGCGAGTGTTTGTGCAAAGCTTTTCCTGTGACTGTGGCCACTGATCTTCTCTGGGGTCTAACGGTTAAACCTTCTCCTCAGTGGTATATTGAGCGTCTGCCCTCTGCCACACAGCGTGGTGTGTGTGGGTTTTTTGGGTGTATGCGTGTGGGTGTTGGGTTTTTTTGGGGGGGGTGTCATTGTTTTTTGTTTGTTTGTTTGTTTGTTTTTAAAGAAACTTAGAGGAGCTTACTGCCTTGGAGCCCTCTGGGCAACATGGTTGGGGTTCGTCAGTGGAGCCAGGAGCCGCTTGGTCCTCACCCAGGCCTGGCTTCTTTGGAAGGCCAGCGCAGAAGGCTTGTGCTCCACCCTGACTTGAGCTGAGAAGTTTGCCTCTTTGGCTAAGTCTAATTAAAGACCAAACTTGTTGGTAAATACAGTTAATGCCATACCTCAGAGCAGACCCTTGAGCTCAAGGCTGTGTGCTTGCTGAGCATGGAGGAGGCAGCGAAGCTCGCCTGGGTCTTCGTCATCGGCTTCTCTGTGCAGAGGCAGCGGATTCACAGCCGTCTGCAACTATCCCTCAGATCCGGAGGAACATTCCCTTGGGAAAGCAAAGGATATCTTCCCTGTGCTCTTGTGTCAGTTGAATAAGATTGCTCAGCCCCGAGAAACTTGGCCGTCAATATGTTTCCAGCCCTGCAGTATCCCGCTGCACCTGTGTATTTACACAAGCAGGCTTTTGGCTGTGCGCTTCTGTGGACAATGAATTCTAAGCCTGAAGATCATATTAATTTAATAAAATGTCTTTAAAATATTATTTTATACAAACGTCAGTAGTTGGAATTACTCAGTGAGGAAAGGGAAGTGTTACCTGATGAGCTAGAGCCTATAACAAGTGCCTGAAACAGACCCAAAGACCATGTAGAGGGTTCATGTGTGTAAAACATGTTGAGAACTGTTAATGCGTTTAATATATTTAAAATACGGATTTTAAAAAAAAAAACTTGGGGGNTATGCGCTGCTAATAATGAGCAGGTCACTGGTTCGGTCTCCTGCAAGGGTTTTAGCTGCTGGAGGTGGCAGCCTGATGTGCCTGCAGCGTGGTGCCTGCTCGGCCCCCTGCGGTACCTCGCTGTCCACAGCCCGGCTTCTTCCTTCAGCGAAGGAAAACGTTTTATGCTTGTCTTAGTGCTTCTGGAGTTGACTACAGCCAGGAGCGGCTGCAAGGTTCTTGCTACCCCCGCTCCGCTGCTGTCATATGTCAGGAACATCACAATGAAGTAGAAGGTATCTGATACAAGTTTATAGGGAGCTATAACTTAAAAATGATTGTCCCTTCCTGATGACATAGCAAGGTACGTTGAGTGTGGTGTGTGTTTTGCTGAGGGAAACTCAAGTGCAGAATAGGAAAGATACTCTGTGCTTAATAAGCTTCTAGTCTTTATTTTCACTTGATAGCGTTTACCTAAAAGCTCTGCTCTATCTCTGTTAGCAACCTGACTTTTTATTTCAGGAGAAGTTCCCTTCTGGGCCCTAGGACATGGAGGCTTCCTTGCTGTTGTGTTCCTGATGGACAGTTCTTGCCTCCCTCCTTGTCGTTAGCATCCACACGCTGTCCTGGGCAGCGCCCGCGGGTCAACGTTTTGAAGGAGTTGGTGGGGGAGGCTGTGTGGGTGTACGTGAAGGGGCACCGAAAGTGTTTGATGTAGCTTGAAAGAAGTCAGGAGACTTAATTAGGGCATTTTCAAAACCAAAGATAATTTCATCCTGGGTAAAATGTCAGAGCTTTCTTACTCCTTTGCTCTTGTTTATCATCTGTAGGTGAGACACTGATTTGGTGGTGTTGCTGTTTCTTCATGGTGTTTGGCTGGAAAGCAGTTGGGATGTAAGGCAGCGCCGCTCCTGCAGGAACTCCTTTGGGTATCGCTGAAGTTGTGAATACCATTACTGCTAGCTTAAAGCATATTCTTGCAAAGTAGGTGGGATTTTTAAGCCTTCAAAATAGCATTGTATTCCTTACCTTTGAAGTCCAATTGTCACGCTTGTAGTGGCGTGTAGGTGTTCTGTTAGCTCGCTCTGCTCATCAGAAAGGAATAAATCAGGCTTACTTTCTTCAGAGGACTCTTTTGGTATGTGCATTCAGTACATGAATACAGCTGGCATGTGAAATGAGATTCTTGTGCTTAAAACCCCTTTGAGCGCACTCTGCTCCAAGCTGGCCCTCCCCTTGCTGGGCTGCTGAGATAGTCTCCGGTGGAAGCCTGATTCTCACGAGCACCTCCAAGGTGGTTAGCTGTTGCAGTCCTTGTGTGCACAGGGTTCTCGAAGAATTCGTGGAAGATGTGGGAATCGAACCCGTTCGTACCTGCTGAGCGTTTGATGTGTCTCCCTGTGTAAAAAGATTTTTAGATCTGTCAGTAGACTGCAAAGTGGTTGGGGTGGTGGTATTTGTTTTAACATATGAATACACATAAAAGCATCCTAAAATTGTTCAATAAAGTGGGGTTCTGTCTGTTTTCCTAACCTGAACAAGGCCTCTGGCTGTTCTGAGATATCTGCTTATTGTCGTTATCTAGTCAGTGCAGTAGTTAGAAATGCGTCCTGAGACTGCAGAGACCTAATTGTGAAGAAAAGATTTTTGCCATCAGTCCTGGCAGAAGAAAATCTTTGTCGTGGACCTGTTCCGATTTCCACTGAAAAGTAGAATCTACAAAACTTATATATATATATATTGAACACATTACATAATACTGTTTTTCTAGTATTTGATGTTTTTCTAGTATTTGATTTAAAAAAACCCAAACAAACCACCCAAACAAAAAAAACCTCGCAGGTTTTGGCCCCTGAAATGGCCCACTCCTCTAAGACCTTGCCTCTCTGCCTATTAGTTAATGAGTGTTGATTAAAGTATGCAATTGGTTCTAGTTTTTCATGGTAGGTGAAAATTTCATGCTGGAAGGAATAACGTAAAAGGCAATACAGGAAAATTAACAAAAGTAGAAGGCTCTACATGAATTGCACTTAATGTAAAGGTAAAGCTATTGCCAGAGCGCTTCCAGCAGTGCTCAGAGTTCCTGCCTCATCAGCAGTAATGTTTGCAATATGCATTAGCTGTTAATTTGAAATAACATTTTTTTTTTACTATTTCTTTAAAAATCTGAACTGAAAACAGCCCCTTGACAGAAACTATCAAGACTCAAAAAAGCAAGAAGATGAGAAAAATGTCACTGCTCATAATGATGTTAATTATAAGGTAAATGAATGTTGACATTTGAGAGTTCAGCTGAAAAGATCAGACACGCGCTAAGGTGTAGAGGATCTATGTAAAGTATGTAGGGAGAAGAAAAGTTGTGTAATGTCTGAAAGCTTACCATTTATGTAAGAGCAGAAGAAAGTAAAAGGTTCAGCGCTGTCTGTCTTTGCTGGTTCTCATAATTATACAGTGTGAATCTGGAGATACTTTTAAAGGCTTCATCTCTTGGAGTCTTTCTTAGTCTGATTTGTGATTGCAGAAAAAGGTTCCAACGCAGTAACGTTATCTGAAAGTCACGGGGTAAATAAAGTAATATATTACTTTTCATAATCTGATGATATTTTGGTGAATGTTTTGCATTTATTAGATACACGGGCATTCTCAGTGGTATAAAGCTAAGGCCAGAGGATTAATTTTAATCAGATTGTCTTCCTCTTTAGCCGAGGCACGCACATGGGTCCTTTTAGCAAAATACGGTGCGTAAGCTATTTCTGTGGTGGCAGATATTGCTGGTTTTCCTCCTGCACAGAAGTTAGCAAAGCAAATGTGAATAAGACGTGTTCTTGGCCCTTTTGCTGTTTTCTCCTCTTGTTAAGGTAAGACGCTTTCTCTCCAGCCTTTGAAAGTGTCAGCTGCCATCATTGTGCTTTAATTCCAGAGTCTGGGAGACTTGGTATCTGGCTTTTGCAAGCCGGAGTAAGCAGTACCTACCCTCAGGAACGCGTGACATCATGCAGCAGCGTGTTTGCCTTTAGCAGTGCTCTGAGGGTCATCACAGATATTTTTCCAAAGGATAGCTTTTTTTGTTTGTTTGCTTTTTCCTGCCATAAAATGGGGCGATCGGTGTGGTCGTGTTGCACCTGGCAGGAGGGCTGCTTAACCAGGGGTGCTGGTGGTTCAACAGCTTTAAGGCCTTGGGCTGCCAGATTATCAAAATGCAAAGCGCTGGTGTTAGGCTTGCAGCGGACGTGGATGCTGCAATGCACCACCTCTCTGCCTCCATCTCCGGAAGATCACATCTCCTGAGGTGCCTTGTCCTTGATCTACTAACTCTGTGCATGAACCCAATTTGTCCCCTCTGCAGGCCCTGTGAAGTGTACGCTTTCAGCACCCTCCTCTGTCCTTTTTTTCCCCTTTATTGGTCCCGACTGTGGCAAGCAAAGGTGACTAGGAGGAGAATGGTCTTTCATGTGCTGAATTGGCTTTCAAGATGCTGCTGAAAGATGCCAGATCTTCAACTGCATGTCATAAACTATTTATTTTCTCTGTAATTCACCCTATGTTGCCTTTTTATTTCTGATCCTTTTTAATATGAGTAGTTACTCATGTTTTCCACTTTAATGCAATTATACTATACTTTGCCTTTTCTCTATTCCAGGTAGCTGACAAGCTTGTTCAGCCATTACATGGTATTAAATGAAGTAATTGCAATATTAAGTTCTTTCTTCCATGCCATAAAAAATGCTATTAAAGAGTAACTGCACGATACCGCCTGGAGAATTGGGTTTTAGGCTAAAAGCTCTGTAGGCACATTTTATTGTTATTGACCACCCCGGGGTGCCTAGGAAGGTAGCAAGGGCTCTCCTGATGTTGTTTTGACCTCTGCATCTGTGCTCTGACAAAGGATTGAATGCAGGAGTGGCTTCATATGATGGACTGGTTGGTGTCAAATGGGCTGCGCGTTGTTGACTTCAATGAGAATTAAACATCTCCCGCACCACTCCGATTCATCTCCCCCACATGAGTATGTTTGGCTGATACTTGGATGAAGGTATCAAGGTCTTTCTCCATTTCTCCCTGGGTTAATTCATGGGAAGATGCTAATTTTACACTCTACTGCGTTCTCTTACTGGCATCACCAAGGACATCATCTCGCCAGGTTATCGGGATCATAAATGCTCGTGGCTGTGCCCCGTTCTCTCGCTGGGATGCCACCATGAAATCACTTTGTGAGGTGGCACGCTTAGATGTGAGGCTGATCGCTCGCGTTACCACCTTGATTTTGTGGCTGCCCGTGCTTCCGGCGGGTCGGCCGTGGGCTCGCACTGCTTGTGCTCTGTCACGAGCGTTTTACTTGTCGAACCCGAGACGCGCCTTCTCTTCACGTGAAGTACAGCCCTGATGTGCTATGTGTGGGGGAAAATAAAGGACAGCCTAAAAAACCCCATCTTGTAAGTGATGGAAAGGAACACCGTAGAACTGATAAGCAGTTTATTTTAGCGGAATTATTTTAAATGCTGTATGTAAATGCTGCAGAGCTGAAGTGCTGTGAATCCCCAGATAAGATGCGGGTGGGTAAGATAACAAAGGTTCAAGGAGTATTGATCTCAGGAATATTTCTTGATAGCAGTTGTGTTTGGATTGAATACCCCGCCTGTTTTTTTTTCCTTGATAGTAAGATCACCTCTCTCTCATGCCCACTGTGGTTTGCGTTTTATCCTTTGGTAACATTTGTCAACAGAACAGGCAAAACACCTCGATTTTTGTTTTAATGCACCTGTTATCTGTTGTAACTAGATACTTGCCTTTTATGAGAGACAGTCCTTCGTGGGAATGAAGTCAGGGTGTGTAATTTAATCTTGTGGCTGTAAAAATCCATTCCTGGTTGTGCTTGTTGATAATTTAACGGTGACACAGCGAATATTAAATGACTCAACTGCACTTTAATAGAGTTATCATGATGAAGGTTGATATATTCCAACAGGTAGAGGAAGTTGCTCAAACTTTGTACGTTTTATGAACAATTGTACAATAGTTCTTTTCCCAGTATTGATTCCCTCCCCCCCACAACATTAACAAGATTTACTTTGTTTATAACAACTGCCTTCTCCATGGTACTTTCACCTACAGTTGCCCAGGGCTCCATAAAAGAGGACTGGTTTTGTTTTAATAACAGAAAAACCAAGAGGAGAAGGAAAAAATCTCAGTGATGAAGGGCGGATTTCTTCCAAGGAATTTCTAGGGCCTTCTGTAATCTGAACATACTTTTGTGGCCGGGGCACTGGTCTTGTCATCAGCTGCTTTCAGGAGTACAAATGAAATCTTTGAGTGCTGGAAGGAGACCTAGGATTCTTGCTTTTAGAAAAAGAATAGAAATTATCACTTGGAACAAAACCAAACCTGTCAATCTTTGCTGTTTTCATCTGTCACGGTGATGTCTAGGTACCTACTGAAATGACTGCCTTGGGGTACCTGTATGGGAGGCTGTGTTTGTGGAACCCGATGACTAAAAATAGAGAATGAGGTTTTTAGTATATAGAAGAGTTGCTGACTTGAATGGCTGGCTGTGTGTTGTGCATGCGGTAGCTTGGAAATCTAGGCAGTGGGTGAGCTGAATCCTTCAAGGCTTCCCTGATAACCAGTCCTAATCTCAGTTCAGCAGGGCAGCTCTAGTGAGATCTCGAGCTCATCGGGTGATGTTTGGAGGAAATTCCTGTATACATTTTGGCAAGCCCCGTTGAAAGGTGTCAACTGCACGTCTTTGCCTCCCCACCATTGCTGGTCGAGCATCGGGGTTCTCTGTGTGAACATTTTTTGCTGTAATCCAGGGAAAAGGTGTTGGTGTCAGCGCTGCTGTCACCGAGGGCTTTGTGCAGCGCAGCAGTAGCAGCCAGAGCCCTCGCTACCTTCCGGCCCTGGTTCTCAGCCCACTGCTATTTGACAAAAGGAGTGTTTCTACTAGCTGTGATTAATATTAAATGCTGAGAAGAGACTGTGGCCTTCCAGCTACTACTGGCTGTGTTCCCCGAGGTGTCGCAGGCAGGTCCGGTCAGGAGAAGGTGCTGTAGACACTGGTGCTAGACAATAAATTGGAGTTCTCCCTGTTTCAGTCAGTGCCAGGTTGTGTAGCACCTGGCAGGAGATCTTGCTGCTCTCCAAAGTCAGGCACAGCAGCAACCTAGTGCGAGGTCTACGTGCTCTCTGTCCAACCCTTTTCCCCTCACTTCAGCCTGGCAAAGAGAAGGCTGTGGGGAGACCTTATTGCGGCCTTCCAGTGCTTAAAGGGGGCTGTAGGAAAGATGGGGACGATCTCTTTAGCAAGGCCTGTTGTGACAGGACAAGGGGTAATGGTTTTAAACTAAAGGAGGGCAGGTTTAGACTGGATATAAGGAAGATTTTTTTACCCTGAGGGTGGTGAGACCCTGGCCCAGGTTTCCCAGAGAGGTGGTCGATGCCCCATCCCTGGAGACACCCAAGGCCAGGCTGGACGGGGCTCTGAGCAATCTGCTCTAGTTGGGGATGTCCCTGCTCACTGCAGGGGGTTGGGCTGGATGGGCTCTGAAGGTCCCTTCCAGCCCAAACCATTGTGATTCTCTGAGAACACTGGTTTCCCCATGGAATTACACTGAAGAGCTATGAGGCAGTCAGGTCTGCCCAGAATTAATCATTTTCAATTATCGTTATAGATGATACAATTAATTTAGACATAAGGCAACATTTGGTTGACCTTGATGTGAGTCCGAAGAAACTCTTAACCATTCAAGAAGTTTTGCTGTAATGTATGTTACGGGACTGTGCAAATGGAGTGTGGAAGCACGTTGGTGGAGGGATTTGGTCTTTGCCTTCCCCCAGCATGCCCTGCCTACATTGGTGGTTGGTTGTGCTCAGGCAGATCTTCAGAAGATTCCATGAGCGGCATATGCCCTGTACGCAGCCCTGACAGCCGAGTGGTGCACATGGTCCCTACAAAGCCAGGTTCTTTGTATGAGTGTCCTACACCCAGGATGCAAGGCAAGGCTTCCTCTCCAAAGCCTCTCTCCTTGCGTGTGCGTGCGTGGGGGTGTGTTACCCCCAAGTCCTGAGACAGTCTGTAAGGTAAGAAATGCATCCCATGGGGTTTTTGAGTCCTTTATGTCCTGATATAGGACTCTGGGAAAAAGAATGGCTTTTCTCCCAGACAGAGAGCAGCTGTTCCTGGCAGAGGCTGCTGTGGGATTCATGCCAATTAAATCTCTGTTACTCTCTCTGTCCAACTCTAGAACCGACGCAAGCTAAATCCATTGATAATAAGCAGTCAGCGTGAAACAACCTAAATTAACAAATCCTCCTCCCTCCTCCAAACTTCTGATTTCAGCAAAGCATTTTATAAATATCAGATGCTTTTCACAGGACTCTTGCGTAGCTGGACTGTGTATTCCATACATTAAATGACTTCTAAAATGTATTGGTTTACTCCTGCTGCGTCGCTTGCTCTAATCCATTTGTGTGACCTTGGCTAACTCTCTTCCTACTCTTCTTGTTTTGTCTGTGGAAAATATAAGTTCTTTGGGGACGTGGCTGGTTGTGTCACTGCGATTGCTTAGTGCCGGTAGCCATGGGGTCTGTCCTGATGGGCCGTCTAGATTGTAATAGGAATTGTTCACATTATGGAGATTTTTATGATAATTTTGCAATGTTTTCTTAAACGCAGCTGATTCAACAAGTAAAATTACTTCTGCGGACATTAAATTTTCAAGGGATGAGATTGGTTTGTAATGCTATGGTTTGCAGGATAAAACAATACCAACAACAAATGAGTTGTGGGTGTTTTCTGAAGCCCATCAGGACTTTTATTTTCTTTAAAACCTGCTCATGGCTTTGAGTACTTGGCGGTGATTAATACTGCAACAATATCATCCAGACCTTTCTTCCTCTTGATGAAGCTAATGCCATAATGTTTTTGGCAGGAATGATGCGGTAGAAAAACTTTGATCTTTCTTAAGATGAAGGTGTTGCCTGTGAAGACTGTAGGTTAGCAAGTCCTGAGAACAAATGCTCTCGTTCATCAGCAGAGGTGGCGTGCAGAGAGTGGGAATACAGTGAAACTGGCAGGTGCCCAGTGGAGACCCATGGATTTCTGAAGGACAAATTGGTTCCTCTGTGCATTCAGCCCTTTCTAGGGCCGTGCAAAGGCTGGAGAAGAGCATCCGCCAGCGAGGTGTGGCCTTTTGTCTAAGGAGGCAGCAAGCATCACTGGTAACGTGCTTGACCTAACTGTAAATATCTTACTGACTGAAGACGGGAGTACAGTGGCAGATGGAATTCAAAATGAGTTTGTTTTCCTTTTTTGAAAACTTTCACCAAGGGAGTCTCTGAAGTAGTTAGTACTGAGTTACTGGGTGTGCTGGCATGGTAGGACAGACACAGGAGCCCTCGCTTTGTTGATAAGAATGTGCCACTTGATCCTCAGAAACAATAATTTATTTACTTGGATCAAATGCTTGGAATTCTCTTGACAACAAACTCTTTTGTTACACCAGCCCCTTGAAAATGGATTTGTTTAAATAATTCACCAAAAAGGATAGGGGCAGGCTTGTTTTATGCTCTTCTGCTCCAATTATTCAGTTCCTTGCTTAGTAAATATACACGATATTGCAAGCACGTCTTCAGAATGTCTCTCTTGACAGGAGGAGCTGAAGCCATTACTGTTGGCTTGGGAAAGAAAGTGTTGGGATGAGCAAAGGTGGAACATAAGTCTTATTTCCTTCACAGCTTCACTGGCTGAACGGTGCTGAAGGGGCTGTCTTGTCTCTGCTGCTGGATTACAGTAAAGCTCAATCATTAGTTTATGAGTGAACGCAATCTCAAACCTTCCTGTAGGGTTTAAGCAGGTAACTCTTTTTCTTTCTAAAGAGGCCAGGAGGACAATGTGGTGCTCAGTGCAAAAATGAGAATCTAACTTAATTTGCTGCTTTAGCTGGTAGCTGGCACCTCTCAGAGGGCTTTGATATCCTGGCAAAAGAAGTATTTATTACTTTGCAGGTCTCGCGTTAAATACTGTGGTGTAAAATGACAATGTCAAACCAAGTTAAGGAGCTGCTTCATTACGAGAGATTTCCCTGCAATAATCCTATATATTATACGTCTGTAGTCACTGTAGAAATTACCGGGGGGACCGCTCTGCACAAACGACTGCTTCTTCAACATCATCGTTACGGAATCTTTACTCCCTCATAAAAATTCCTCTCGGTGATTCCACAGATTATCTTTTTTGTTGCCTGTTTGTTTATTAGCATAACCGAGCAACAGCAGTGCTGCCCTTCCGAAGAGAAGGGAGGTCTGGAAAGGACCTGCTTTTTGTAAGGACAGGGTTGATGTACTCGTTGGAGAAGGGAGGAGGAAGCCGAGGGGAGCTGGGTGGAGAGAAGCCTCTGTGCCTGGTGCTCTCTGGAGTTGAGCTGGTTCACAGGTGACTGGAAGGGGCTGATGCAGTTGATGGCATTGGTAAATTGTGAGGAACTCCTGAAATGTTCAGCATTAATATGCTGAATTGGTCTGTTCCCCAGCCCCTGGTCTCTGGGTGAATACAGTTCTGGACCTAGAAGAAATCTGGGACAGGGTTATTTTATATACTCTGTAAAATACAGGGAACATGAGAACAAATAAATCAGCGTGTCTATATGACTTTTCCAGAACAAGGTCTTACCCCAGGCATGTCTAGACTTTTAAGCAGATTGCGCATGAGAAAAGAGCCCCAGCTTAGGGCCTGGGGACCTGGGCTCTGGGCCATCGGCCTGTTGGGTCACCTTGGCCACTTCCCCTTTCGGTACCGTAGATAATTGTATACTGACCTCTTCTGTGTAAAATCAAGAGATTTACTGATGGGCTGTCTGTGGAAGATATAGTGCTCCCAGGCCATTTTTCTGGGAACTGTGCCTAGCTTTTGTTTAATTTTTGCCCAATCCCAAGCACCTTGATCAGAGGATAGGAGTATCAGAAATTAATAAGGTAAACATGCTCACAGTTGGAAACAGTCCTTATCTGTATCTTTTTCCTCCTCCATTCTGCTCCTTTTGAATTTGATCCAGTGTTTGACTTAACGCTGGATTTCCTGCCTTTTATAGCTCTCACTCAGAGCTTTAATAATATTTGATCTCTCTCTTTTTCTGAAGTTATAATATACAGGACATGTATATTTCAGTTTTATGAATCTTCGGGGAGGCCTCATTTACCAAGTCTGCTTGAACGACCTTGGAGAGTAATTTAATTTCTTCTCTCCCACTGCCCCTGCAACCTCTTTGCAGGCATACAATATTAATGGTTTATACTGGAGACAGAGGCGTTTTCACTTTTAATAGGAAGGTGCAAAAGGGGTGCCTGTAAGTCCAAGGGGGGCTTATTGGAACGTGCTGCCTCCGGCGTGTGTGTTATCCCGATGCTGTATCCGTGGTTCCTTGCGGATGTCGTTGCCTTCACACATCGCTGCTGCTGTTGACCACGGCTCCTGCCCTAACTGTGGCGTGCTCTTGTTGCAGTTGTGTAGATACAGCGTCGCGTGTGCTTCTCCGGACAGGGATACAATGCTGCTGAAGCATTTTTCCAATAAATTTTCAAATTAAAGGAGTTGACATTTTTTTTGCAGGGAGCTCGTGGTGAAAAGCTGAGTCCTGGCCCTGGAAGTCACAGAGCCTTGTTGAACTGTGAAAGCATCTTCTCTCGGGTCCCAGGGACCTTGCAGAGGAGAGTGAAATGCAGAACAGATCTGGCCCCGGAGTGGGTAACTTCTCGTTCTTGGGTTTGGCCACAGCTTATGACACGGTGTCTGGCTACGATCGGGTTTTATTTCTGTTAAATACTAAACAGCTACGCCCTTGATTTGAAGACAATTAAATGATTTGTTTGGGAGACTTGGGAGAGTCCAGGTGTGCCCTCTGGCAACTCTGTGCATCTCCCTGGTACCGCAGTTTCCCCACGATGGGAGTGGGAGATGGGGGGATTGCAGAGTCCATGCCCATGCTGGTGTCCAGAGGAAGATGAAGATATTCACTTCTTTTCCAGCTCCAGTGGTTTTAAGTTGACTGCAGTGTGGAATATCTTTATCCCTTCCAGACTTAAGACAGAAAATAACACAAAATCATCACACAACACAGTCGTCTCTGGGTGTTCTCTTTCCTGCTTTAAGCATGCAGCAAAACAAGCACAACTTTATTCCATCTCTTACAGCAAAGTTGCTCTTGTACCTCCGGTAGCCGAGATGCCAGAACACCACCATCTTGTAATAAGGCTGCCATGTGTTGAAGACGGTAAGATCGAGCTCTGAAATATTCGTTACTGCTGATGGACCTGCTCTCATCTGACCTCCATGTACTGCCTAATTTCAAGGACATTTTTGTTCTGATTGTTTTTTGCTAGTGTTCAGAGGAAGGTGTTTTTACGTGTTTTTACGTGCTCTCTGAGCACAGGCCCTTGCAAGCGTCAGATATAGAATTAATTATTTCTAAAGCTTAAGTTTTGGCAGCTTAAGTTCAACACAGAAGTAATTTTTGTGATTGAGTAAGCTATTCCAGGAGGCTGATGCCTAAGGACAAACCTTCAGTGCTGCTGTTGGAAAGGAGGCGGCGGAGTTCGGTTTGCGTGCACGGCAGCGCTTGCTGTGAGAGGGCAGCTTAGGTCCTGACTGGCAGAAATGGCTGTTGGGTGGTGCCGGAGGGGATTCTCGGGGAGGTTTCTTCCTCTCTTGCCCCCGTTACTTCTGGCACAAGAGTATGCTTAGGAACGAGGGAGTGGAAGCAACTTTCATCCTTAATGGGAAGGGTACTGCTCGTTCTGAATGAAAGGTTGAGCAAATATGCAAGGGCTTGGGTAGGGGGGATGCAGCAACATGACAAAATGGAGCAGCTTCTTTGCAGATGTTGTGAGGTATACCTCGTCCATCTACCAAAGTACCTTTCACAAAGAAAAATTTTCAGAACAACCTTTGCCCTTTATGTCTAGAATCTGTCTGTATTCAGAAATTGGAGAGTTTAATTTAAGGAAAAAAAAATAATTAAAAAAAAGTTCCCAATTTCCAGCAAACCTCTTCAAGCTTTATGGACAGATTTTTCAGATGTTGTTGTATTGTTTGCTAATGGGTTATATATAATTTTCCAGCAGCTGTCGCATGTGGAGGGGAATGCCAGTTCTGAATAAATATAAGACTGGAAACAAATTCCCAGAAAGGCAGCTAACAAGGTCTGGAAAAGAAAATTGCCATGGAGATGAATGTAAAAGATGATGAAGGCAGACAGAGTCACTATATAACCATGTGGCTATACCAAGGAGGAAGGGAAACCACTTTCTCTTGGTAGTAGCTGTAGGTTAGACAACAAAAGCATTCCATACCTGTCATGGTAATTTTTAAGCAAAGGAGGAGGCTGCGAAATGACCACGTTGAATCACTGTCAAATAGAGATGTTCCAGAGAGAAAAAGGCGTGTGCTGCTTTGAAGGGGGCGAAGAATGCTGTCCGTACTTTCTAGTCTTGATGTGTGGTCCTGTGGTGCCGAGTGTAAATGAGGGACTGCTTTTGGTCTGCTGTTTAAAACTATGAGATGCAGCTGATTTACATGATGGAGCAGACTCCAGCTTGTTCTTGGCCAGCTCTGCATGAGCAGTGATAAAACCTCATTTTTTTTCTCTTGTAAAACATGTTTGCAACATAAATCTGCAGTCTGGTCAAAATCCTGCTGAAGCTGATGGAAGTACTGCCTTAGAATGTATTACTTGTTCAAATTATTTCTCAGCTCAAAAGAGAGCTTGAGGTTAGACTTTGAGGAAGAATCCGTGGTTTAGCGCTAGCTCTCGAGTTGCTGGCACTTGGTTGGTGGTAGGTGGCGATGCCGAATGCTAGAAGTGGTGGAGAGCTGTGCCACGGTTCAGGGTGCTGCTGGACTTGGCGCTCTCTGTGGAGAGGACACAACAAGGCCCTTGCTTAAAGTATTTAGAGCAGGTTTGAGGCTGGAGTTTAGGGACAAAGTGGCTTCTGCGGATTTGGCTTAAAGCCATTATGCAGTTTTTCTTTAGTTTTGGACTTCATGCTAAATTAATATCTAGAGTAAATAAGCAGATGGTTCCACTAAGCCCTTTTCAACAGGAATTCTAGTCTTACTGTCACCCTACTGCAGTTGGAAGTTACAGAGTAAAACAGTCTTGACCGTGATAGTTCAAAATCGTTCTGTCTGCTAAAAAGATGGGAAATGTAGTAGTTTTATGTAAATATCCATAAGTGGTGGATCCAGTTCCATCTCTCTATATGCTTTCTATGTCAAGGCAGCACTTTTCTCGTGGTCTAAGCAAGGGCCAAGATGCACAGTACAGTGGAAGAGCCGAGCATCGTGCAGATAATCTAGGTAGGCTGAGACTTTTGGCCAGGAGGGATGTTGCCATCGTTCCAGGTTCATGTACACTTCAAAATGATCAAAATGAAATAAAAATAAATAAAACCTTCAGCCTCTTCTGGGTGGAGGGAGAAGGGGGAAGAGGACATGCTGTTCCCAAAGCTGTGTGGTGCTGCTGTCATCAGTCAGTGTCCCGTTCTGGAGGAACTGGGGGAAATGATCAGGGGACTGAGCTGCCGTGGATGCCCTGGCACCCAGGGGCCATTCATCACTTGATTAGTTCAGACTTTGCCTGGAGGCAGCAGCCATTAGACCTGGCTTAAACCTTTCTCTGGGGGCTTTACCACCTCACCTTGTTACACAGCCCATCAGTTCCCCTCAGCTTTAAAGGGAGGCAAAGTCCTGTGCCTGTAAAGATGTACTTCAGCACTTGGTGCCTTTGTGTGCCATTATTTATTATCAGCATTAAGTTGCAGCGTTATGTAGACGCTCTGATCGCATTCATGTATCACTATGCTAAATGTGAAGCTAGAAGAGAAGTCTTTGCATAAGAGAATTTGCAATTTTTGGTTACTTTCTTCCTCCCGAGGCTGCTTTGCATTTTGTTGTAATTTCCACAGCCATGACTGCTGTAATTTTAGCATGCCGTCATGGAGCTGTCAGGAATCTAAGCTTCAGTTTCCAAATCTTGTTTTCTCCTAGTTTCTGTGACTTTTTGCTACGCTGTAGGAGAGCCTTTGTAAAAACTACAAAAAATAAATGGAAAAAGTCAGGCAAGCAGTCTTTAGAGATGGCACAGGGGTGGGTTTGGTGACAGCCGATGACACCTGACTCACTGTAGTGTCTTATAGGTGTCTTGTGGCTAAAATCCTGCATAAGGTGGTAGACCTTGTAGGCATCCTTTGGGACTTCAGAGAGGCCACTGACTGTCTTTTGCATGTGACTGCTTCCTTTCCACCTCTCTTTTAAGATACTGTTCCTTCAGGAACTTGCAAGGTTATCAGAGCAGGCTTGGATATGTCCCTCTTTCCTTCTTGAATGCCTAACTAATGCTTAATGTTCTACCTGCAAGTAGAACACACTGAGAACAGTGCCGGGCTGTAAAGGCAGAGTCCATAGGAGAAAACAAAGGCAGTCATGAAGTCCCACGTCTGGTCTGAATGTGGTGGCGCTTCAATCAGAACTCCAGTTGTCAGTTAAGCTTAGCATCTTCCATTATTTGTATCTAAGATCCAAGGTGAGGTGACCCGGTTGTGCACCGGTTCCCAAAGAAAGCACCTCCTGCGCCTGGCGTGCTGGGAAAGTGGGAGGCTGAAATTCGAAGCATCTTTCGACTTCTTGGGTTTAGTCTGCAGAATTTTGTGGGCTGAATGTTGTGAAAACATGCCCCATGGCTTTCCAGCCTAATCTGTCAATAAAGAGTCCAAGTTTAATGGAGTTTAAGTACATTGTTAGACTGACAAAGACATGAGTATATCTGTGCATGCAGTGATGGAAACGGTGGTTATTTATCTAGTAATAAATATAGTCTCTCGTTATCAACACATCTGACTCTGCACTGAGGAAAACCATTCCTGTAGCACTGATAGTAAGGCAGAAAGGGTTTAGAGGAAATTGTAATAAAGCTGGAGCAGACTACTTTGGGGGATTTGCAATGCAGCATTAGTAAGCTTCAATTGCATTAGCCATTCTTTTGCTGTGCTGAATTGCGTGTTTGTTTTCTCCTGAATAGAATAAATATAATCATGTTTGTTACCTTTTTTTTTTTTTGTATGACTGGAGCTAAATGCTATTTCCATAGTAAAAATATTACAGTAAGTAATTTCATGTAATAAACCACACCCATTGCAGCAGTCTGCTCTCCTTTTTCAGTACAGACCATCACAGTTGATGGGGCTGTGCTCTTGTTGCCTTGCTTTTCTGAGCCATAAACACATTTTTTCCTGTCAGTTGACTTTCTTCTATTCAAGCCCTTTGCCGGGAGGGTGGGTTACATTAGGGGCCCTTTTACTTTGCGGGGGGGCCTTTCTCTTCCCATTGGCAAGAAGACCACAAGATCTACCTGCAGGCAGTACGGTTCCAGTCACTGACACGTGTGTCGTACAGGAGGAAGAGCCTTTTTTCCTCAATAGCTTTTGATGGTAACCCACCCCTGGAGGGTCCCACAGCAACGACGAGGGGGAAACTTTCACGCCTCGGGGATGTGGCTCTCCCAGCCCGGGGTGCAGAAGAAAGCCTGTGTTCTGCACTTTGTCCTTCGGCGTAGCCTGTGGCAGAGCAGCCTCCAGACTGTATCACTGGATATGCCACATCTGCAAGATTTTAGAATTATCCAGATATCTCCGGCTTGGAAGCTTAAACCTTGTGTATGACCTCAGCAACACTTGCAGCTGAAGCTATCATGTGACTTTAGCTGCATTAAGGTGAAGACTGAGGACTAGCTTTTGGTTCATGGCCAACTCGAGCGCTTTACCATTGCCTTCATGCGCCATCTGCGTTTTGCTCGTTGCTGCAGCAAGTGGCATGTAAACTTGTGCCTTCAGGTTGAAGTGGATTTTACTGTAGAAGTGAAAATCTAAATTCTATTAATGTCTTAAAAATAAAGTATTTGGCTGCTGGATGAGCCATTTGCTTTTCTATACCTAATGCGTGCATATATATGCATATGTGTATATATTTATGTAATACCCTGTGTATATATATTAAATATAAGAAACCATTATCGGTAGTGGGTGGGTATGTGCATAAATAACTGCTAAATTTAATAAGAATTCCTCAGAGACATTCTCACCTGCTGAATTGTTCCATTGTGACAGTTTCAGAAATGCATGTGGACTAATGAATCACTTCTTTCATTAAAGTGACCATAATTAATCTAGCATAGCGATCCAAGAGAATTCAGGTTAATGAGAGACTGAAATAATTTTGAAACATTTCATAGGTTAAAGAAAACAGCAGAGAAATGAGATTGTCAGATCCCCTGCACAGCGTAAATTTGTCTGGCTTTGTCCGCAATGGAGCTACATCGACTCGAATCAGCCAAGGATTTCGTTCATACTCGTTTCAAGATGAGCTGGGGAAATGTCACTTAAAAAAAAAAATGAAAAAAAAAATATTAAGAACTTTGCTATAAAGGTTCCTGGGAAAAAAAAGTATCGATTTGGTTTTAGCCAGCAAATTTATCTGGGAGCAGGCGGTAATTAAAGTCGATGTCAATGACTGAAGTTTTGCTGCCGCATGGAAACACTTTCATCTTTCAGTGGAATGCAAAAAAAAAAAGGAAAAAAGAGTAAGCAAGCTGTGAGTGATAAACTAATCAGATTTCCCTTCCAGTGCCAGCTTTTGGAAGGAGCAAAGGCAGGTATCTCTATAACTGGAAGGCTTTGGGCATGATTTGTTGCTCTTAGAGTTAAAGCTGAATTCTCTTGTTAAAAGATCAGTGTTGCTCTATTGAGAGAAAACAAGGAGGTGGCGGAGGATTTGAGGTCAAAAGTGCTGTGCCCTGGTTACATCAGGAGAGGGATTTACCCTTAAGCTGCATCCAAGAACTAAGACTGAGGTGAAATCCGAATCAGAAGAATTCTCTCATTTTTAGTACCCGAGTCCTGAGCCAGTAATAGCGGTGGTTCCTGGACCGGACTGGTTTTGAGCAGATCTCTCGTGTTCTGTCATTTCCAATAATCATGAGCTGGTCTGGTGTCCCCAGGTTCACTGGAGTTTGTAGGGTCATGGTATGTCTGAACGTGCCAAGAAGGTTCATGTCTAAAATAACCTGTTCTCTTAAACAAGTTTTCATTCCTTTTGGAAAAGGAGGAGAGTATTGCCTCTCGCACAGAAAACAGCTCTTTTTAAATCTGTCCCTGGAGTTAAGGTGGCCCATGAGCCTCACTGTGCATCTTAAAAATGTGCCAGTGGTGGAAAGAACTTTGAAGCCCTTCTTCTGAAGTGATAAGCATTGCACTTGATGGCAAGACACAAGCATGACTGGTCAAAGTAGTTCATTTTCAGTGTTCATGGACTGCTTTTTTAAGGGTGCTCCATAGTCAGGAGTCCCTAGGGATTTACATGTCGTAGAATCACAATGGTTTGGGTCAGAAGGGACCTTTAAAGGCCATCTAGTCCAACCCCCTGCAGCAAGCAGGGACATCCCCAACCAGAGCAGGGTGCTCAGAGCCCCGTCCAGCCTGACCTTGGATGTCTCCAGGGATGGGGCATCTCCCACCTCTCTGGGAAACCTGGGCCAGGGTCTCACCACCCTCAGTGTAAAAAAATGTCTTCCCTATATCCAGTCTAAATCTACCCTCCTTTAGTTTAAAACCATTACCCCTTGTCCTGTCACAACAGGCCTTGCTAAAGAGATCATCCCCATTCTTCCTACAGCCCCCCTTTAAGCACTGGAAGGCGGCAATAAGGTCTCCCCACAGCCTTCTCTTCTCCAGGCTGAACAGCCCCAGCTCTCTCAGCCTGTCCTCGTAGGAGAGGTGCTCCAGCCCTCGGATCGTTTTTGTGGCCCTAATGTCAACAGGCTGACGCTTGCAAAGGCGTGGGGTGATGGGGGAAGCCGATCTCTCACTGCATTTTCTGAGCATCTTTTTCCGTGCTTCTGGAACAGACTTAAGATGCAGGTGTGTTCCTTCCATCCCTACAGCATTTAGCGAGGGACAATAACTTCATCTAATTATTAATTTTCCTTGTAAAAGTCCATTGTGATGGGAGGTCTCTTGCGACTGAAAAATGAGGTCTAGAGGTGCTTCAGTATACTTTGTTTAAGAGAGCAAGCATGCTGAAATAAGATGTTCGGAATTAATGGTACAGCTCTCGTGATAATTTGAGTAGAGGTTTGGATGAAAAGTTAAAAATACAGGTGAAGTGAATAATAATGCACAGAGATATGAAGAGCTGCTGCAATATGTCCCCTAGTTGTACTGAAAAGAAAATGAATCTCTGAATAGTCAGAATGCTTCAGTGTAATAAAGACTGTGAGGAAATGGGAGTCTCTGCCAAGGCTGATGTGGTGGAGCTGCAAAGCAGCGCTGGGGGTGCCGGGGCTTGGGGTGGTCTCAGTTCCGTACTGAGACAATTCTGGCTAAACTGAGCACTTACAGCCCCAAAACTAAGCAGTTTGCTTATGTTTTTCTCTTGTTCTGCGAAGGCTCCAGCAGTGCCCGCTCTTCTTTTTAAACCTTCTATTGACTGCGACTGTCGGGTAGCATTAAGCTTCCTGTGACTGCTTTATCCTGCCAGGGAAATGGGGCTGAAACCTCGCCGCCTCCTGCCTGCAGGCAGCCACATTGACTAAAGTGGTCTCATTTGGGGTTAGTATTAAAACACAGCCACAGCAGGAAAATGCAAAGCTGTGCTCTGGGAAGGTCCAGTATTGGGTGAGCTCACCCGAAGTGTTGGAGACTCTAGGAGAACCCAGCTGCCCCGTCTGGGTGTCTCCTGTGGTCCTGCATCTGGAGCCTGTGATCTCCTGTGGTCCAGGAGAACCTGTCACAGGCTGGCCGATGTTATTAGCGGCAGGCATGTAGCTATAGACACGTATGTGCCAAGGGGAGGTAAAAAGAGAGAGTAAATAAAGAGTTGCCTTGTACTCTGCTGCTGAGAAATCCTAGCTGGGAATGGCGAAGCCTGGTGCACAGTGTTGTAGGAGCAGGGAGCTAAGGGCTGATCTTCAGTCCTTTTTGGTAAGAGCGTAAACAGCGCAGCAATGCTGCAATATTCTAGTAAGTGCTTGTGTTTGGATATGCCCATACAAATCGAGGATTCATGGTCCCCTGACAGGCCCTAACCAAGACCAGTTGCTATTAAAGTCTTTAGAATAAAGTTACGAGGCTGTTGGAAAACGCAGCGTTTTGAAATTCATGATAGCCCTTGCGCAAGGGGAAGAGCTGCAGAATCGCCGCTGGATTTGCAGTTAGCCAAGTGAATGTGCGGCGTACGCCGCACGCAGGCTGGCAGCTCCCGTGCTCTCTTCTCTGATTGCAGGCCTTCCACAAGGTGTGTCTCAGCTGAGCTTGGACGGGACCTGGAACAGTGGGAGGCATTAATTCCTCATATCGGTGAAGTACAGAGGTTTGGGATTGTACGTACTTGAGAAAGGGGAGATGTGGAGACTGTCAGACTGAATTCAACCCTTTGCGAGTCACGTATCGCTCGTGTCTGACACAAGCCGTTGCTCAGTCAAAGTCCCAAGAAGGTCTCAGAGGTGCCACATATTAAATATTCTCTCAGAAAACTTTTTCCTCAATCTTAAAAGCTCAGAGCGCAACTCCCTGTTTGAGCTAGTATTGGTGTGACCTTGGAGGTGTAACCTCCTCTCTCAGGCTCAGCTTGCTCTCTCTTAAAAGATAAACCAAAACAAGAATAGTTTAAAAAAATAAAAGCCGCAGTGATGTTCTTTTGTCTTTTATCTATTTGGGGTCACTGAAGCTGGTGTTTGACTACTGATTCTGGACAGTACCAGGGCACATGTGTACCTTCAAGTTCATGCTTAACTCCATTATCTCAAAGTAACACACTTGATGTAATGCGATTTCAAGTGGCGTTCTTACCTTTAGTTGTGACCTTCGACTCCACGCTCTCCTACAGTTGGTTTGTGTAGCATCCGCACAATGAATTGCTCATTGTATTTGGGTTCTTTAAGAAGTACTGTGGTCAAATTCATGCTAATCAAATTTGAGGGTGCTTAAAATTGGATCTTCTGTCTGCAAATAGCTCCTTCCACTATTCTAGTGCTTCTAGCTCACTTTCTGACATTTTATTGATTTTTTTTTTCTCCCCTTTCTCTCCGTGTGGAACCAAATTAAAGCAGGAATTGGGATTTGTAAATAGATGATGGTGCGTGAATGCAGATTAATCAGTGTCGTCCATGTACAGTAATGCTAATTGTGCCAAGGGGGGAATGGCTGAGTGAATGGTATAAATATTTAATGCCTGAATCCAATGTGAAATACAAGAGCAAGAAAATAAATAAAGAAAACAGTTTAGTGGAGAAAACCACACTTTACTGCTTTTCCTCAAAAGAGGAGTTTTGATACCATTAACCTTTCTGTATAATGCCATAAAGGAATTGGAGGAGCTGCGTCTAACATGGAGGCTTCAATTTTGCTTAAGATAAAAATGCCCTAATGCTCTGGTTAAAAAACAATATCGGAAAGCATTTTGGGTAAAATCAATTGCTTAAGAGATGCGTTTTTCACAGGCCGTCTAAGCTTGCAGGCAGCGTTCGGGGCGGGGGCCTGGGGACGGGGCGAGGGCTCCGAGTGCGACTCTGCAAATGCTGCAGGTCTTTCTGATTGAAAGGTAGCTCGCAGCTACCTGCTAGCAGGGGAGACAGCTGGTCACGGAGCACATTGGGAGCCGGAGCTGAGTATCTGTGGTGGGTTGGTTGGCTTTTCTGGAAGTTAAGGTGGTCAGAAAGGTAAATAAATGCAGCACCTGGTACAGCAGAAGGCAACCTACGCTTAGTGCACCAGGCTTGCTTCTGCAGCAGATTAATCTGCTTGGAAATGGCAAAAAGTGCCTGGCATGTTCCTCTTTCTCTCTAGCTCTCTTAAAACTTGCGATCGCAACGTGAATTCTTGTCTTCTGCATACCCTGGGCCGCTCCTGAGGGTAGTCGTCTGTGCCATGTTGATACAACAACCAGCTGGGACTTGCGTCCTGATCACATCTAAGTAAGCAAACCATTCCATCGACTTCATTCAACCACAAAATGACCCAGCTGCCCCTAGAGCAGTGTTTTTTCTCTTTGTTCAGAGAAGAGCTGAGATCAAACTGGTTGTTCACATTCAAAGCCTTCTGCCTGTGTGGGAACAGGACAGAAGCTCGCTTTTCCCGTTGTTCCGGAGTATTTACCTGTGGAGAAGGCAGCGGGGAGCCAGCAGCCCGCTCTCCTCAAAGCTCCCCGCGTGTGTGCTGGAAACATAGGTGTGATGTCTCCGTACCCCAAAGGACCACAATGTAAAAAGCTAAAGCCTGCTCTCTACCCACTGGACACAGGATGAGCTTCAATTGAAAGAGAAGAGAAGTTGGGACCAAAAAAACCCAAAACTTAAATCCTCACTGGCATTGGGTTTTTCTGAGCCTGTTAAATGCTCTTCAATGATTACAGGAGTTCCCATGTTTTCTGAGCACCGATTTCTGTGCGCTGGTTGCTTGACACTGGTGTTGAAGACACCTGAAACTTGATCAGGTTTATTCAGGATCTTACAGGGCCTGAACTGTCAGGCATCGTCTGACAGGTTCTTTTTCATGCAAAGTGCTCAGTGTGTCTCAGAGGGTAACTTTTGCTTTCAAGGACCTCTCATGGGTAGAGCACAAGCCAAAGTGTCGAAAGACATGGTCCTTGTGGGACTTGACTGAAGACATGGGTGAAATGACGCAGAGAAGGGCTGTTCTCGCAATTCTGTCACCAGGCCAGGGAGCCGGAGGAAAGAGCCTGTTTCTCCCCCAACCTTCCTGGCCCCAGTGTCCTCTCTGGTCACCTCCAGACCCAAAAAGGCAAAGTTGTGAAAATTAAATTTTTGGGGGGAAGTTCAGTTCATCTCTTTCCCCAAGTGACTCCAGGATTGAAAATGTGTACCAAATTCCCATCAGTGAGTAATGATTATTGATTTTACTTCAAAAAACCAGTTCTTGCATTGCTACTTAGTCATTCCAAAGGCTTGCATTTCAGTTAACACGTTGCCATGTTCAGGAAGCTGAATATTTAATCAAGTGATTCATATCTCCTGGTGATGGTGGCAAGAGAGGGGAGGAGGGGGGAAATGGAAGTACAGAGGCTTGAAAAGTTTTGCAAATTGCTAATGGACTTACTTTTTTAAAAAAAAAAAAANATATTGAAAAATACAGTGGCAGAGGTCCAAAATAAAAGCCCTTCTATTTACATGACTCACTGGACTATTAGAAATTCAATCGTTTATTGGGCTAAGGGTAGGTGTTGAAAATTCAGAGCACATAATGTAGTACAAAAGTGTGCTGGGGAATGTGGAAAGGAGTTTCAGCTTCTTTTAATTAGCTCTGTGCATTTCTAAGTCTCTGTGATGTAGCTCCTCCTTTTTCTTGGAGGCAGCGAGGCAGTATTGGGTTTATAAAGAAAAATAATGTGACCTTGAGAAGGTGGCGGTACAAACGTTGTGTACTCTGTGTCACAGCGCAATCAGCATCCTCTCCAAGAGCTTGTCGCAGCCTTTGTCGTCTGCTTTTTTGTATTAGGCTGTTGTCAGTCTGCCCGCAGGTTTAGCAGCGCTAATTGGTGCTGCCTGGCGTTATCCCCACGCACAGACGAGTCGGTGGTGGCTCCTGCAGGAGACTTGGGGTGTTTCTCTGGTTTTCATGATTGCTGTTGACTCTTGCCTGCTGAGCATCCTTCCCATTTCATTTGAGATTCATCAACAGCAGCCAGGGCATTTGTGTTCAAAGACCATGCAGCTGCTTCTGTTCAACTGAGTTTATCTGTAATTAAATATTCCATTATCAATTAACCATTAATGCTCCCTAATGATTCTTTTAAACCTGTGGGAGCCTTACGGTGGAAAGCTGGTAGCTAACTGCAGGTGAGCATGATGTTTTCGATTAAATGCGTGGCTCTAGCCATGTTACATTTGTTACCCATCAGAACATTTCTGCCTCCGACCCCTCCAGTCCAGAGCTGGGCAATACACATTTCGGTGGGAATGAACCCTTCGTCCTGCAGTTGTCCACCTGCAGAGTCGGTGGTGGCAGCTGGGAAGACCGGGATGCTCTTTCTGGTGGTGTGAGGTGGCGTGCCTGCTGGCGGAATCCTGTGAAACAGGAGAAAGTGCAGCTTTGGGCTGAAAGTGTCGTCGTGGTTTAGCCCCAGCCGGCAGCTCAGCCCCCCGCAGCCGCTCGCTCCCTCCCCCGCAGTGGGACGGGGGGGAGAATCGGGAGAGTAAAAGGGAGAAAAGTTGTGGGTTGAGATAAAGACAGTTTAATAGGGAAAGCAAAAGCCGTGCGTGCAAAGCAAAGCAAACCAAAAGGATTCATCCACCCCTTCCCACGGGCAGGCGGGTGCTCCCCAGGACAGCAGGGCTCCATCAGGCGTAACAGTGACTGGGGAAGACAAACGCCATCGCTCCCAACGTCCCCCCTTTCCTTTTTCTTCCCCCAGCTCTATACACAGGGCACGACGCCATGAGGTGTGGGACACCCCTTGGGGCAGTTCGGGGCAGCTGTGCCCCCTCCCCTCCCGGCTTCTTGTGCACCCGGCAGAGCACGGGAGGCTGGAAAAGTGCTTGGCTGGCGTAAGCACGGCTTAGCAACAACTAAAACATCCCCCCGTTATCAGCGTTATTCTCCTACCAAATCCAAACCACAGCACTGCACCAGCTACTAGGAAGAAAATTAACTCTATCCCAGCCGAAACCAGGACAAGTGTGTACCTGCTAGCACGTTCCCACCTTCAGCACCGAAGAAAGAGGGGTTGGGGTTTTTCTGCATCAGGTGTCCCACGAGCGCAGGTTTACAACTGCCGTGGGGCTGGGAAGAACAGTAGCGTTCACAGGGTAAATATTCCTTTTCCATTGTACAGACGTTTCCCTCCTTGGGGTGTACGAGGAGGCTCGGGGCTCCGTGCAGATCCAGAGCCTGAAGTTATATCTCTGCAAGCAATTAAAGCTAATCAGAAAGTAAGGCCTTTATTTCTATTAACTGGAATCAATTAAAGACAAAAAAAAACCCCACAACTCCAAAACCCCCGCTTCCCCATGTTACGAGGTGTGCTTCCATGTGCTTGTCCCAGTGATTTCGTTAGGATTCCCAACACTTGACAAAGGTGCTCTGCTGCCAGGACGTTCTGATTTAGCCTGGGGTGTGAGAAAAAGGGCGCAGCTCTTCCTCTTTGCCATCGCTGTCGGTGTGGCTTAGCCATTCCTCCAACGCAAAAATCTGAGCTGGCTGCCAATGGCAAGCGGGACCTGGGATCCAAAGTAGCTCCAAATAGCACAACCTGCAACTTGACATTAACAATGAGCTGCTTAACTTCAGAAATAAAAGGGATAGGAAGATAAAAGGGAAAAAAGGGAGTCTGTTAGACTAGAGCCCTAGAGAATACAGTCTTTTTTGTGCTGAGAGTTTGAGCAGTGGTGTATATGGAAATGAGGGCCTGATAGTGATTTCTTGGCTGATTTAGTCCTTTCAAAAAGCTGTCAATGTCTTAAGCAAATGACATATGGTGCTGATGAAAATTTCCAAGCAGGAAATTCAGGGAACCGCTTTCCTTCACCCTAAATCTTCCGTATTTCTTTATAGCAGTGCAAAGTGGGCACAAAGCACTGTGGTTATGATGGATTATTTTTCTATACTCGTGCTTTTGCCTTCAGTAATTATTTATGCTATTGCAAAGGTAGCAAGAAGTGCAATCCATTCATTTCTCTAATTGATTTTCAAAGTGTTAAGTCTGTCAGCTGGTAGAGTTCTAGCACATCATGTGCGGGGGATCCTTGGAAGTTGAGAGTGGCCTATTCACGTACCTAAACCAAAGTAGATTACTGCTCTGCAGGCTGCTGAATCTACTTCTCTAAAGGATATGCATGTTATGAAAACAACGGGACGGGGGGATGGGAGAGTGAAATTCTGCCTCATTCAGGCAGGTTAACTTCATTGTGCTCTAGCTCTTATATCAGGCAATTGAGTTACTTGGCTCTCCACAGTTATGAAGGTAAAATTTGGCTCTGCATACCTAAAGATTATTTATGAGAAGTTTGACTATTGATTCAGAATGAATAATAAAATAGCCTTTGGGGGTAAGAGTATTAAGTTTAAACATGTTGTCATAACAACCAGCCATAGTAGCTTTCTCAGAATTGGTTTTAGGCATCCCGTGTTTGATCTCAGCCCAAAATATGTTTGTTTGAACTTAGTTATTTGAAAAAGTTTCAAATTAAATTGGTTCAGCTGTCTTTGAGTTATCCAAGGATGGCAGAATGCCATGTGGAATACGTTGTTATAACACCTTGTATTTCAAAAGGGTCTGCAAAATTGAGGTGAAAATGATCAATAGAGAAATGATCAGGAACAATCTTTAACAATTTTATAGTGTAAAGAATATTTTCAGTCATGCTTCGCAATTACGCGGAGTTCAGATGCAAGATAACGACAGGGTTTAAAGTCTGTACTGTAGGTGGCAGAGATGCATTAGTTATGCAGCATAATCATCCCTGCTGTTTCATTAACAAGTAGAGCAGGATTACGTTGCACTTCATCTACCCCTAATAAATACACTGCCAAGCCCATCCTGGCCTCCTCCTGCTTGCCTTAGAAAGAGGTAAGTTTACCTTCCGAGGTGTTAGTTGAGCGAAGGACTTCTGAAATCTTCTCTGAGCTATCAGTTCTGCTATTGAAAATGTGCAGTGATAAAGTCTGAAGTAACCTTTGGAATGGAATAGATTTCCAGGATCCTTTTACCTTCATCTAAAAAAGCATGGGTATTGGAATGCCAATAATTCTTAAATAAGTGACAGTCTATGATTAAAACTTAAATGGGCTTTCATTAACAATAATAGGATTCCGTAATCGCTTTTGTCATGGGAGTGTTGGTCTCCTTACCGTGGTTAATGTCACCATTATATACCTTGATTCGAGGGTGCTGTGGCTCAGGTAAACATTGTTCTGGACTAAGGCTTGACATAGCAGGCATGTGACAACTCGGCCAAGAATTATGATCTGGAGTTTAATAAAGCAAACAGCATAATACTTTAAAAAAAAAAAAGGTTAAAGAGGTACGAAGGGAACGGTTGCTGAAGGACTCCTAATGGACTGTGGAGCTTTCCACCTCGTGTTTGATGGCTGCAATCTTCTCCAGGTTGGGGTGCATCATAAATCATTGCTTCTTGCTAGCTATTTCCAGTAAAAGAAAGTCATTCTTGCAATCCTTTCTCTTCCTTGGTTAAAATAAACTTTTTTTTTCTTTTAAAGCAGGGTTAACCAGCTATGAAGACAGGAACTGAATAAGCTTGAGAGCCAAGCTCAGCTTGCACACCTGAGGTGTAGCGTGTCCCCTGAGATGACTGTGTGTCATTTCTGTGTGATATCAATAAGATAGAAAAGGTGACAGAGCTTTGAGGCTCTGTGAGTCTGGGGACACAAGTAAAGCTCCTCTAGATCAGAACTGCTCTGTACCTTCCGCTCGCTCTTTGCGGTGCAGGAGAGGACTGGAGCCTTTAGGCTGTCCAGCGGGACCTGTTTCATTTGTCTGGTACCCCAGCTCAGCCCCCCATACCCTTTGCCTTGGAAGGAAGGAACGGAAACCCCCGTAATTACAAATGTGTAACCATCAGGTGGGAAGGCAAGCAAAGGAGCGCGTGCATAGAGACAACCAGGGTGTGTATGGGGAGCTTTCTTTGAGCGTATGGTACTCATTCGGGATTTCCTGTATTCATGTAGGAGGAAGATTACCTGGAAGGACAGGTATTTGGGGTATAATTCACAGTCGGAATAACATTTGGCTGTTATTGGTTGTTTTCTTGCAGGTTTACTGGAATGAATTTGCCTGCCCCCGTTATCAGCAGTAAAAATTGGCTGCGGCTTCACTTCACATCGGATGGCAACCACAGGCAGAAGGGGTTCAGTGCCCAGTATCAAGGTAAATGTTTCCTGCCCGCTCTCACCTTTCACAGTGTGTTTAGCCAAACTTTTTTTTCCCTAGGAATCTACAACTAGCTTCCTGCATGATCCTTCTGTAAGCTGTTAACGTTATTTTCCAGCTGGGTGTCCGGGCACTGTCATGTGGAGAGCTGCTGTTGGCAGGTGCTGGGAGCACAAACACTTGTGAGCTACGGGAAGACTCCTTTGCAGCGTATGCTCTGTTAGTAGATGCTCCTTTACCTTTGGCAGTTTTGCCGAATGCGCCGGGTGGGATATGGCAGTACGGACGGGGTGCCCCAGGCCAAGGGTGGTCCAGAGTCCCCCCGCGACTGTGTCTGTGCTTACACTGAGCCTCTTCTGAATGAGGTGTGACCTGTCCGGTACTGAGCGCTCATCTTGCGGAGGGCGGATTTCAGGACTGGGCTCTCAAGATGCTGTTGAGGGAGAGGAAGTGCTTTCGCACAGGAGCGAAACAGAGAAAAGATCCTGTTGTGTTCTGAGTTTTGTAGGCAATCGCGGCCAACGGCAGCTCAGTGCATTCTGTTTGGGACCAAATGGTCACCAAAACAGGTGGGATTGACTGGATTCCTTAGAACAGTTGTACACCGTTCTCTCTGAGGGCTGTGAAGGACTTTGTGGGTGCAGTGGTGTAGCATTGCTTCAGGCAGCCGGCTCTGGAGGCAGGATCAGGGAGAGGGGAAACGAGGCAGGGAAGGAGCAGGAATGATCCTCCAGCCTCCTCCACCCTCCAGAGGTTTGTGTCAGGGTAGTTCAGTAGCTTTCCTCAAAGGAAGAAGTAGGACTTAGATGAGAAAACGTGCCATCGCCCTAGACTAACAGGAGCAAAGTGAAAGGGAGAGGAGTTCCCTTTGATAAATCTGCGAACTTGCCCTGTTTGCTCCCTGTTTGTTTAGCCTTAGCACTGTTGTCACGGCCTCAACACGGGCTTTGCTTTATGAATCACCATTGTTATTTAACTTCCCTTGCTTTCCTTTAACATAGAAATTACTTCAAATTATAAGAAAAAAACCCTTTGTTTTTTCTGTATCACACAAACGACTGCATGCAGCTGATGGCTTTTGATATGACATTTTCCTTTGCTGCCATGATTGCTGCTTTCTATTAAAACACCTGTCTGAATCATCCTTTTTTCTTAAATAGAAAAGTAAAGATTAATGTTATAATTTCTTCTGATTAGATAAATGTCAGGGGGTTCTAATCTAGCACGCTCCTTGGAAACTGTTTTGTTAGACATAATGAACTGTGCTTTTGTGTATTGAGTGTTTAAAAGATGAACTTAAGAATGCGCTCTTGAAATGGTATTGAAGCAGGACCTCTGTCTAGCTGGCAAAGGGAATCTGACACTCATTCTTCACACACTTGCTGGTTTTTGTGGAGTTTTTCTGGTTCTTTCCATTTGTTCGGGAAGATTTCAATACTTAAGCAAAAACAAAACAGGAAAAAAACCACACTCCCTCCCAGGTATCAAGGCAAGATGTTTGCAGTCAGTAGAATTTGTGTCCGTAGAACATTAAAGATGCCAAAGCAACTTCAAAAAAATCAGCGTAACCCTTCTCATAGTAACATAAACCTGTTTGAAAATAAGTATTTCAATGGAGATAAATACATCCATATAAAATAGGATCTATAATGCCATATAACGAAGAGCAACTAAAACGTGTGTTTCAGCAGCAGAGATGAAGCAGACCCCAGGATTGTCCAAGAGAAGGAAGAGAGGGTCAGGATGAATCTAACTTGTGTGTTTTCCAAAGACATGTATGTGCAGCATTTATTAACTGTGCTCTCTGAGACAGTATCTGGCTTTGCTGATAATCTATAAGAAAATAATTTCCCTTCTGGCTTGTTTAACATTGATACTTAGTTTTAGCAGAACTCCTCCTTTGTATGTTCTATTCCAGCTCGTTCTAATCCAAGCCCTAATTTGGAAATCTCTTTACGAATGTAAAAGCAAGGTTAGATATAATCAGCCTGTATTACAGGTTTGCTTTGTTGAATACAGTAAATTTGTCCCCTTCCAGTGAGAGTTAAAATATTTTTCCCTTTTATGTAAGGTGAATCTTGCATTCTGGCAAATACCTTCTTCCCCACGCCCTGCAAAAGCAAATAAAAGGGACTGTAGAGAAATCGGTGCATCGATCTTTTTACCTTCCTTCCCAAAGAGGTGCCGTGTACCTGCAGGTGGTAAGAAAATAAGCCAGAAGTGCCTTCGTCAGACAGGTGACGGCGCAGCCAGGTATCCCCTGCCATCCCCTCAATCGGCATAGCGATGAGGTGCTGTAAATGAGGCACTGGAAAAGCTGCTGATTTCAAATGATGCTAAACAGATTTAAATACTGCTCTGGCCGGGGTAGCCCATCTCTCCATATATTTTATTACATAAGCTGGATCCCAAATTGCTTTTTAGCTGATTGTAACCAACACATAATTGCATCTTTTATTGATCTCCCCGCCCCATTCCCTTCCCTTTCTGTCCTCCACCCTCAGGTAGAAAGATAAATGTGGGAGAGTTTCAGCCCGTGGCAGAGTGCAGAACACCAGCAGGCCCGTCGCCCTTAATGCCGGTCTGATGAACTGTCTGTTGCACGTACTGCACCACATAAATGGCTTTTAAGGATACATATATATCTATAAATATATACACTTAATTTTTGACAGATCTGCTAATCTTCATCTTGGATCACGCCTTTGAGCTGCAAAGGGGTTATAGCTTATGCTGTGCAACCTGTCGAGTCTCCTGGGTAATCCTGAGACAGAGGCGAAGACAGGAAAATTCTGGTGCTTGTTGCAGGCTCTGATTCCTACAGAACCCTTGCTTAGGCTGGCTGACGGAGGGCATAAATTAGGAGTTTCAAACTGGTTGCATTTGAAGGTGTTTCTCATCACCTCCAACGCGAGTAAGAAACCCTGTAAGCAACCTGCCGTCACATCCCCGTATCCCAGATAACACTGAAACACCCCAGCAGGAGGAGAAGAGATTCAGGCAAGTCTGTGTTTAATAGCAGTCCCCCAGGAAGGGGAAGAGAGGTTCATGGAATAGATATTTGCTGAAATGCTGTTTTCAAAATTAAAAATAAATAAATGTCTCCTTAAATTCTCATTTAGGGCAACATGAAACGGTTTGAAAGAAATACCCCAGACTGCCGGCTTGCTGGAAAAGCTTTGTAATGTCATCTTTCAAATTTGACAGGACACTGAGTATTCCATTAGATCTATCAGATACATATGAGCAGCAAAACCCTCCAGAAAACAGAAGAATTTCTGTTCGTCCAATTATCCTGACACAGTCCTTTGTAGTACTGTTCCACATTCAAATTTATAATCAAAATAGATTTTTATATACTGGATTTTTGAGGGCATAGAGTAGGAGAATAGTTTTTTCTTTTTTTTTTTTTTAAAGCAAGTGATATTGTATTCTGACTTGTTCTAATCTAAATTGAGTAATTTGTAAAGCTTGACTTTCATCATTATGTCTCCATGTCACAAACAAAATGAAGGATTAAGAGGAGAGTATTATAGTGATCTCTTTCTCAATTATTGTTGAAAGAGACTTGATGCAATTAGGGGAGTATATACTGCAGGGGTAATGCAGTTTAGTCTCTGTATTTTTGGACTGGTCCTTAGTAATGACTGTCTGGTTTCTGCTGCTTGTTTTCATTACTGTTGGGTGGTTTGGAGCTAGGTTTTCTATTAGTCACAAATTTGGAGTGCGGCTCTGTTTGTTAGCGGGATGCTGGAAGACAAGCATGAATAGGGGTGGGCCTTTGGTATTTAGTGTGTCCTTTCAAACATCTGCAGTCGTGTGCAAGGCCAGATGTGTTGAAGTCGTGAGCTCTCCGTACCGACCGCCTTCTGCTGGACTCCGGGACGCTCAGCAGCCCTGCAAAACCAACGCGAGCTGCTGTAGTTTCAGCAGTCAGCGTGCCCTGATGAGAAGTGCTGACCCTCCCAGGGGTGTGTTCTCCCGTCCACGGTGTCAGCGTCAATCTGCGCGCGTAGGGCATACACTGGTGATGGGGAGGCTTTGCTTGTCCTCTAAGGCTGCGGGCTTACTTTGTCATGCAGAAACCAGCAGACCTGTGCTTTTCTGCGTGTGCCTAGGAAAAAAAAATTAACTGGTAATTGTATAAAGTGACTTGCAAGGGAAGTCGCGGATCATATAAAAATGGAAATTATTTTTATAAAGCTGCTCTCTTACTGACGGTGCCCCAGAGCACTTCACAGAGCAATGAGCTAGATACTGCGAAGTCACGAGCCATCGTACACCCGGCAGTAGCTCAGGTTTAGCCCTAGATGCTTGGGCTTGACTGTATTTTATTGACTGGGCGGGAATATCGGCTGTGACTGTGAGGTTGTCCCTGTACTTGCTTGGAAAGCGCCAGAGAACATTAACCGCAGCGTTATGGAGGGTAAGCAGGACAGGGCCTCCTCGGCGCTTTGCCCCGATGGCCGTTGGAGCGCTGCACTGCAGCATGGGCGCGAGGCCGGAGAGCCCCGGCCCGGTGCTGCGCCGTCCTGCGCGGGGACGCAGACGCCTCCGGGAGCCCCGCCGGGCCCTGCCGAGGGCTGCGCGGGACGGGCGGCAGCGGGGGCCTCCGCGGGCAGGGGGAATTCACCTTCCCCCGCTTGGGAGGGCGCTTGCGCGGGTGCAGCCGGGGTGACGGGTGCTCCCGCTGCGCTGAACAGAAGGGTGCCGGGGGCTTTGCACAGAGCAGCGTGGTAGACGTGGCCCACCCCTGTTGCACTGGAAAAAGGCTGTGGAGTGCCTGTAAGAGGGACCCTATAAACTCTTCCCGCTCCCTGCCTGCTATTTTGCTGCAAGGTGTTACCTGTTGCTGCCCCGAGCAGCTGAAATGACTGCTGGCTGCTGGCCCTTGCACGGGCAAGAGGGCACGCGAGGTAGCCCGGTAATACCGGGGCCTTCAGTACAGCCTTTCGTTTCCCGTTTGTGTTACAAAGCTGTCGCTGTTCTAGCTGAGGCAGAAATAGGTTCCAGACTTGCCCAGGCATCTTAGCTCTTGTAGCCCCGCGTCCTTTCTTTGGTCCCTCGATACAGTGCGCTTGTTAAAAACCTCGAGGTCAGACTACGAATATCCCAGAATTACCATACCGTGACCTGGAGGAATATGTGGCTGGCGGGGCTTTCTGTGACCTGCTGCTTTCCTCCTTGAGCATTCGCAGGTGGATTTACAGTAAAAAAGAAACAATTGTGTGTTAGATTTGCTTTGAAAGGGGCGTACTCTTAATTTTTTTCTCCTCTTAAAAGGGCAAAACCCCCCGAACAGATTAAAGGTACTAATACTGGTAAGACAGACATGAACAAAATAAGCTTTTCTTCGTGAATATTTTTAAGCTAATGTGGACCTCAGTTTGAAGTCATAACTGCTTTAAAGAGAAAGCACAAAGCTGTAACCAAACGATGAACAAAAGGCTCCAAGCTAGCATCTAGCTCAGAGAAGCACTACCTTAGGTAAGCTTCACGGAATAATGCTTGACATCTCCCTGTCTGAAGCTCCTGCAAACAGATGTTATAAACAGATTTATTTTTTTTTTAAGCCAGAAGAGCATGATTAAAAAAAACTTGTTAGTTATATTGGTAATTTTTCTTGACAACTTTGTCTTAGAAATGTGCTAATTTAGGGATGAAAGTATGACAAGATTAAGAACAAGAAAAGAACAGCTTGAAGTGGAAGATGGACTGTTTTTCTCCCTAGATGAGGACTGGCTCATCAGAAAGAGGATCCTATAAAGTGATTTGACATCATGCTTTCTGATGTGAAGCTATTCTTTAACCACATTAACTTCAACTATGCTAGTAAAGATTCTGCTGCGTGTTAGTCAAAAATATCTGTGTGTGCGCTGCAGGCAGCCGTTGTCTCTCTCTCCCCACCGGTATCCAGATGGTTTTGACAGTGTGGGTTTTGTGCAAAACCCTCTTGTGTGGAGAGAACGTCAGCAACAGCCAAGTCCAGATAATAAAAAACAAATAGCTGCTCGGTGACGTGGGGAATTTTCACATTATGAAGAAGGATGGGGCTGTCTTGGCAATGGATAGATGGACGGATAGAAATCTCGTTGCTCCCCTCGTATGTTTTCTCATCTTCTGGATGAGGTTTAGAGCGGGGAGGTGAATGGTCACAACAGGACCTCTGGTAGCGTCACCACGCAGATTGTGTAGCTGCTGTGTCTGTGGCTATTCATAGTGGGTCTGTAAATCTATACTTCTCTTTGCCAATAATATGGTTTTAATATAGCCCTTTTTTTTCTGCTATTTTACTGCCTTTTTGTGTCTGCTATTTATGCAGATTGTGTGCAATTTTTAGGTTATGGGGTGTTCGTTTGAGTGCTGTATTCCCATAGAAGCAGCGAATGGCTTTACTGTGTAATGTATTCATGGAATAACTGCCGCAGTAAAACTGGGTGAAACCAACTCAGCATTTTACTCTCAGGATCCTTGAAGTTCCTTAGAGCCTCCCTTTTGTCTGTTCCCCATTTTTAGCATGGTAAGCAAAATGGCTTGGTTACAGAGGGATGGGGGTTGTGTGCCAGCTTTTATATTCCAGTTGGGTCAGCTTGGCTCAGACCCCCAAAGACACCAGTCCGGACCTACCACAGTAAAGGAGAAGGGAACCCTCATGGTTTTGAGGAGTCAGGATAAGTTGTCTGAGCTGTAAGGGGAAGATGCAGCGTACCCAGCACTGTGGGTGGTGTACAACTGTGGCTTTGCTTTGTTTTTAAATAATCCCTAATGCTTAGCTAAATCTTTTCCTTGTCTTTTGTTTTGTTTTAAATCTGTGTCCGTAGTGAAAAAGCAAATCGAACTGAAGTCCAGAGGGGTGAAGCTAATGCCCAGCAAGGACAACAACCAGAAGACATCAGTGTGTAAGTTTTTTGGCTCTTCCTTACGCTGTCTTTGCAGAATGATCTCCTTGAACATTTCATTTGACTTTCCAGTAATCTCTAAAACTTCGTCACTCTTAAAAGTTGTAATGCTTTTCCCTCTCTTCCCTCTGCATTACTGCATCACTTCCTTCCAGTGCTCTATTCACAAGCATATACTAACTCGATAAAGTGGGAATGGAGGGGATCGGTGTGTGTGCATTTAATATATACTGTATGCTAACTGCTCAATGACAGGCGGGGGTTCACGACTTCTGTCGTCTTTTAGTGTGGAAAGTGTCAAACCGCAAACAATTTTGAAAACTGCCTTAAAGTTACTATTGTAAAATCAGGAGTAGGGATAAGGAACCACACCAAAACTGACCTACTAGAAAATCTGCGGAGGCAATAGCAATCTCGCTCTTTTTCTCTTTGTGTATTTATTTAATTGTCCCTGCAGAAAAATCATACCGCTGCTGTGCAAGAGCTTCTAAGACTGATTTTATGGTCTCCCAATTAGTTATCACTGTCGGTGTATCTAGCGGTGGATGTGTTAGAGGCATGCTCAGAATGTCGCTTTGTCACTGCTGTGTTTTCCTCTCGCAGGAAGCGAATCCATTAGGTCCATTCATCTTTACGTCAGGTTCTTTGAAACTGGAAGCAAGACTCATAGCTTCTTTATGCATGTGACTCTGGAGAAACAACTGGGCTCCTGCAAGATTAAGCAGGGGGGATCTGAATTAACTGGAGTTTATATTTTATATAAATTCAAATAGGAGCAGAATGTAGCATTACTTAAAAGAGTTTTTAGAGGAGAGGATATAATTGCTCATTTTGTTGCATAGTCCATTGCACCCATCAAAGAGTTACCGTTTGGACATTCCACTCGCCTGAATTTTGGATGCAAAATTCAGTTCAGAAAAATGGATGAGCTGAACTTAAAACATCACTCGCTGTCTGTCTGAAATGAAAATGGCTCACTTCTAGGCTCACAGGAGAGAGCTTATGGTCTCCAGTGTTTCAGGAGGAAGGCCCAACAAGGTAACTAACTAGCAGGATGTAAATTGCCCAAACTATCCAGAGCAGAAGATGATGGGGGCGCGTTCAGGGAAAATTAATTCCCTTTTAAGAAAAACCCTGTATGTAAGATGTTCCTGGTCCTATGATATACTCTTGCCAAGAAGAATTTAATTGTAATAAACATTTCAGTTCACTTAACTGAGAATGAAATTCTGTTGGAAAATACCACTAGCTTTGATTGTGCGGGCACCGGAGGCAAAAGGATGTGTTTGGAGTGGGATATCTGCTGTCTTGGATATTGGGGAATGTGGGGAAGGGAGTCTTCACTGAGTGAAAAATGTCAGCCTGGTTTGGGGTCGTTAGTTTACTGTATATGAGTATTCTGATATTGAGAATATATAGGATTCCCGTTTCTCCTGCCTGGGAATGCTAGGCTGCTTCCCTGTAGCAGTTTCACCTGTGGCTAATGAATGTCGCTCGAGACCGTTGTCGGCACTGTCCCTGCCCGGGGCTCTGGGGAAAGGCGCTGAAGGCTGAGCAGGAGACGGCAACGGAGCTTTCCTTTCTAGCGTTTCCTGCCCTGTCCTAGTCGTGCTCCATCTGAGGATAAAAGTGTAGGACATTCTTGTTGCCTCTGCCCAGTTGATCCTCACCCAACGGAGAGCAGGCTCCAGTCTTCAAAGCTGCCAGTTCAGCATCTTGTGTAGTGCTAATCTTGTCATATTTGATAAGGCAAAACAGAGCGTAGGAAGGCAGCTTAGCCTGAAAGCTATTAAGCTATAATAATATAGATGGTGATAGTACTGTGGCCCAAATTCCTTTCCGTTACCAACACGGTGCTTGCCACAGCCCTCGTGCCTTCAGCCCCTTCTGCGTACACGGCGCTCAGCAAGGTCTGGATTGTAAACCCAGATTAACCTCTATCTTGCACAACCTTCTGCTTGTCACACTTCTGTTACAGTAAATTTTCAACTTCAGAAATGCTGATTCCGGAGGAGATGTCTCCAGAAAATGGTTCATTTTCAGAAAATGGAGCCCAAAATGTTATCTTCTTTTTCCCTTGCTTTTTTTGATTTGCGTGGCTAGCCATGCCCCTTCTTCTCTGGAACTTGCATGAGTTTATGAGTCTGCGTGTGCATCGGAGATAGTTATACAGGTGGGGCAGGCTGATCAAAGATCTGTGAAGTGTGCTACTGGTGCTCTCATTTCATCCGGCTCAAATATCAGAAATTTAGACATTTCTGTGTCTCTTGGTAGTGGCTAGAGCTATGCCATGCTTTATTTTCAAAGGCTTTCTTACCAGCAGTGCTTTCTAGTGCTCTTTGCACCTGTCCTAAAATTTTTCCCTTGAAGAATCTGTGGCCACGTAAAGCAGCTCGCAGCTACGTGCTCAATACCTCGCAGGTCTTCCGGAGGATTGCTATTTTTGCTGGATGGACACTGTGGTTAGCTGCCAAATCTTCCCTGGCCAGATTAAAGCCTGTGTGTTTCATGTGTCTGAATGGAGGCAAAATGTAGTCACATAACAGCTGTTGGTTCCATTTCAGAAAAAGCATATATAAAAATATGGAATTTTGGGGGGGAGGTGCTAATTGTGTTCGGTTGCAGTCAAACATTTATTTGAAATTGAAATCAAGCGCCTCGTACTGTTCACCATCCCTAAAATTAATTGGATATCTTGCTTTAATCATTCTTAGAGGAAAAATAATATAGCTCTGGAGAATAAGAGATAAGAAATAGTTTTAAATTTTAGATTGCATTTAGGAGATTGCTTTTACCTGCATGCCGTATATAAACGTGTATATTCCGTGTTCACACAGTGGGAAAAACATGGTACTTTGCTTTTACAAAAGAGCACCAAAGCTGCTTTTCTGACCTTTGAATGAGGCATACCTGAAAACGCGCTGCTGGATGTTATCGGAAGGGATGGTATGAAGCAGTGCAAGTTCTGTGTATATTCAGACTTGTCAAAATCTATTTTAAATGTACAAATGCAAAGTCATTTTGGAAGCATTGACCAGTTTTAGGTCTTCAGCCATGTATATGGAAGCTTCTAGATGTATTCAGCACTGCAGCAAGCCTGCTTTCTGCATCAGATGTTGAGGTACGGATGTGTGTACATGGCTCCCTGCTGTACTGCAACAGCACAAAGTGAGTATTGAGCAACAGAGGAGCCAGCCTTGGGTTTCTAGCACTAGGCAACACAGCTCTGAAAGAAGCTGTGTGTGATTTAAGTAGGGCATGCTGCAAACACCATCTTTGCAAATGGTCTTTAAAATCTGCAAGTCTGTAAATGTTTTTGAACTCACATACTTCTGAACTATTCTGAGGTAGCAACAAGATGTGAAATACGGGTTCAGAATTCCCCAAGTAAAAAATTCCCAGCTGGAAGTAGTCTCCTCCAGTGTTAGGGCCTCACGGCCCAAGTCTGTGCCCTTCTCACGCCCGCGTGTTGCTAGCCACGTGAGTATTTGATGTCTGGATCAGTATCACTGAGGTTCTGGAGATGCTCAACATTTGGGCGCTGAAGGACTTTCCTGGATCTGAAAGGCAGTGAGCACTTCGTCGTGGTGAGCATGCTGTCAGTAGGTCAGCTCTCCTGCTGTTGGGACTGGATTTTGTAACCCATTAACTTGACCAGGTGGTTGCATGGAGTAACTGCAAGCCTTAGTGTGATCATAAAGATTAACCTTGTTAAACCAACTAATTACTGCTACAATCCTTCCCTCCCCATGCCAGTAGAAAAGCTCACTTGCTTTCACTGTATTTCTCATGCTGAGAAATGTTGAGTCTTTGTAAAACCTTTTTGGATGCTGCTTTATTTTGTAGTTCATACTTTACATTCCTAAATTCAATAAAAAAATTGTCCCTTGGGAATCTATCAGTGAACTTTCTTTATTAACATGGGGAGATACAGGGAACTAAGGAAGGTTTTCAGTTCTTTTAACAGATGGAGTAAATGACTGTGGCGAACAAAGCAATCATAACTGGCTGTTGTTGAATACACGATGAGAAGGAAGTTGTTGAAAAAAATCAGGAGGACAATGAAGGGGTGGAAAACTAGTTCCATGGTTTCGGGGAAAGAATCCTTGAGCCTATAATGTAGAAATTGAACAGTTCATCTCAGTTTTTAAGATGTATTGTTTTCCTAGTAACCTTGAAGAATTCATTTTGGAGTGCTACAGCCCAGGCATAGATCAGCCGAACCTTCAGGAAGATGAACACAGTACTGACAGCAAGTTCTCAGCATAACGAATATGGTTTTAACCTTTGGTTTAGTTATGTTCATGGTGTGTTTAAAACAAAAGATAGAAGAACAAAAGTTTCTATAAGTGACCATCTAATCCATCCTCTCCTTTCCTTTTGTTCTCCTTTACATTTACAAGTAAAATGTCCCAACTATCATGATATGGAGATACCTTTCCTTTCCCCCTTGCTCTGTTTTATCTTACCTGTTTTCTGGTTTACCTCCATGTGTTATATAGATATTAATAAAATGCTAGCTAACAAGGGAAGAACTGGTTTTAGCCTCCAGAAATGTGACTGATAACTGACAACCTGCCCGCTGGTGCCTGTGGGTTTTGCTGGTCATCTGTAGCCTTGCTTCCTCCTGAAGCTGTGAATCGGAGGCTTCAAGGTTCGCTGTTATTTGATGTGGGACATGACAAAGGGATGCAATACCAGTGCAGAGTCACTAACATGGGCATGAAAGATGCTGTCTGGATAGTCTTCTGGCCATGGGAGAAGGAATTTGATGCGGAAAGGCAATCTGGTACAAGTGTTTGAATGCAGATGTATCTGTAGAAGCTGGTTTTGTGCATGCGGACTTCATAGGCATATCTCGTTTAGTGTGGTTGTACTCTGGAGAAGGTATAGAAGATGAGAAATCTTAGCACTTTTCCTTAAATACCATATGGACTTGTGACATACAGCCCTAGTTTGTACGCTCTATCCTAACCGTTAATTTTACTTTGTTTGGAGATATCTGTATGCACAGTCATCATATTTGCGTAGGTAGGTAGTGATTTAGGAAACCCTGAGGAAGACGGCGTCACTTACGTACTTTGTTCAGCCGACCTTTCATTTCTCAGAAGCAGCATATCATTTCAAGCACTAGCAGAAGGGCTCTTGGAAGCTGGTGATTTCATTTGCAGAAGGATCACCAAATTATTTTGCATCTCTGAGACCTGCTGGAGATACCCGCTCTTGGAGCAGGGTTTTGTCATGGCTGCTTCGGTTATCAGGGCACGACTGCTGAAAATACCAGAGATGAATCCCTTCTGTGGGCAGGGGCTCCCTTCCTTCTGACTCTGGTGTACGTTCAGAATCATCAAAATCTGTGAAAGCTGGCAGCAAAGCTTTGTAGCTACAAAACACAGCCATCAAAAGAGACCGTGTGCTGCTTTCATGCTTCTGTCTCTTGCTGGTGTCTCTGCTTGTCCACATGACTGAGCTTACCTTGAGGTTATGAATATGCAAAAGAGGGAAAGCAATCTCTCAGGAGTCTGGTTTCCTATGAAGCCATATCTTGCTTCCTCTTTTGCCCTCAAATGCATGGAGGAGACTGTGGAGCACCAAAGCGTCATGCCGGAACACTGAGCCCAGTGCAGGGGCTGTGCCGGAGGAGGACGGCAGGGACAGCCCCTGCCCCGTCCCTCGGGTCCGGCGGCGCAGCAGCCGTGCTCAGCGCAGGGCTCGGCTCCAGCATCGCGGGGTGGGAGGTGGAGGAAAGGGAAGCCAGGAGACGCAAAGGCCCGTTCTGAATTGAAGGGGATGGGATGAGGTGTTAGTGCCTGGTGCTGAAGAGGAGGTCAGAAGGTCTTCAGCGTAGGTAGCCAGCAGTTGGGTGTAGGTGCTTGAATGAAAGCCCCGTACCAGTGGGAGCAGGGTGATCCTTCTGTCCTTTTAGGAACAGTGTTATATCTTCCAGCTGTAGTGCCTGACTAAGCAAGGTGTAATTAACCAATGCATAATTACCATATTTGATGGCCTTGCCTTTTTGTGCGTTCATGCTGTGCAGTCTGTGTTTGTGTAGACGCTCCATGTGCTTATCTTCCGACGTCAATATTTACATGCACGCACCTCCATGTCTTTCACCGTGTTTGGTGCCATGCAGATCTCAAATCGTTGAGCCAACATGTCTGGTGTGAGAAACATGCTTTTATCACCGCACTATCATCCATTTGGCAGTGGGTTTTGGGGCACTGTGCTAACACAGTATGTTCTGAAGTATAACTGAGGGTTTGTTTTCCTTTGATCTAGTGTTAGGCAGAGGTAGAATGGAACCATGCTCGCTTAAGACTCATGCTTTGCTCCTTTGGCATCGTTGCCAAGAAGTGTTTATTTTCTTTGCGTCCTTCCCTTTGTGATACAAGAAAACTGAGTCACATAAACTTCTACAACTCCGAGACAAAATCGCCCCTTTGTCCCATATTATCGTGCATTTTGGTAGCTGCCGGAATTCAACACTGAAATCAGTATATTGCCAGATCTCATCTCATCCTTGTCAGGAGCCAGCCAGGTTATACCCACCCCAAGTCAATGCTTGAATGCTTGTTTGCGCCACTTGACAGGCTGGGGGGGTGCGGGGGGAAGTGGAAACGGGGAGATAGAGAATGAAGTCTGAAGATGTTTAATCAGTGCTGATCACCACTTCATAGATTTCATGTTTGTTGGCAGTTACATTAAGGTTGCTCCATAAAATTTTTCATATTCAAACTAAATTACTTGCTTTAAAATGCTAGACTTGCATTTCCCTCTCCTGTCTCCCTTTTGTTCTGTGCTTGGTTTTTTCCCTGGTATCATACACCTACCTTTTCATTGAGTTGTTTTCCTTCCCTGGCAGCACTCAGATGGGTTTGGAGGGGCGGTAGGCTGTCACCTTGTCGTGTCACAGGTGGCCATTTTAATCACAGGCTTCGGAAATGGGCTGTTTAATTGATGTAATTTTGCAGGATGAAAAAACTCTTTTCAAAGGTACTTCCGTAGTGGAACGGAGGGAAAACTGCGTCCCTAGCTGGCATTTCCTAGCAAATGCTTTGGTGTATAAACTGAGCTGAAATGATTCCAGTTACATTTGTTTCTAAAGCTGTTTTTCTCTAAACAAAATGGAACACGTTCAGGTTTTCGAACTACCAATTGCCATTTTTCTCTCCACATTCACCAAGACAGTTGATGAAAGAATGTTTCTTTTGCTATTCTGTCTCTGTATGTGCTGTTTTTGCTTTGTAGTAACTCAGGTTGGTGTGTCCCAGGGACATAATATGTGTCCAGACCCTGGGATTCCAGAGAGAGGCAAAAGAATAGGCAACGATTTTAGGTAAGAACCTTTTACGTGCGTGTTTATGCATGCGGCAAAGCTACTGTCTGTAACCATTGTGTGTGCTCCTTGGCAATATGTAGTCTGTTTTTAGAGACCATCTGCACACCTCTAAATGTATTATGTCTGAAAAGCTTGCTGAGGCTAGTGATGTAGAACAAGTGCGTATAAATGTGCACGTGTGTGTGTTTGGGAGACGGTGTCCCAGATGAGGATCTGCAACGATCTCTCAGAGTATTCCTCTTCTCACAATATGGGCGTTCAGCCAGGCTTGGATAATCAATGCCTGCTGTCATTCCCCCCGCCAGTTAAGTGTGCAAAGAACTGTCTTAAATAGCAAAAAAATCACTTCTCAAATTAGCTTAAGTCACAGCATGGCCCTGCCCCTAGTGAATTTGAGGTGACTTCCCAAAGCACTGGTACAGTTCTTTGTCAATAAGAATACATGGTGCTGGATAATTGTTTTCTTACAAAGTTTAAAACAATGCTGTTATTCCCTTGTACTCACTAGCGCTCATTTAAAGTCTGCAGGAATGAATCAGCGTGCTGTTTGCAATAGTGAATCAATATTTAATCTTATTTTGCTGTCGATGGCTGTTTTGTTCGCTAAAAGTGTCTTTCAGTTTAACCCGAGTCTATCAAATTCTCCTGAAATCCAGAAAATGGATTGGAGGGGTGAGGGTGGAAGAAAGGGAATTCCCCATAGTCCCTAAATGCCATAGGATAAATTCGCAGCTCCTGTATACCGGCATTGTGTCGCTTCAGTGAATAAGGCAGCGTTGGCTTAAACCAGCAAATGATCTGAATCCAAAATGATAGAATAAAGGACAAATCTTTCAGTAGTAGATAAAGGTTTGGGTTTGTGGGGTTTTTTTTCTTTGTAAGAATGCTGAGCATGTCATCTCTTGGGGCTGAGTCTGTGCTCCCGCACTGAATAAAATGCCCACTGAAGTTGCATTGAAAGACTCAAATCTGTTCTTGGACTATCACCACCTGAGGCAAGCAGTGCCCAGCGCAAGCAAATGCATGAGGCAAAAGGTTGCCCCTCATTCATTTCTGCTGTTGCCTGGAGGGCCAGTGAACTCCCTCTGTTCACAATTTGGAGAATCACTGGGATAATAAAAAGTAAGTGACAAACCTGTTGCTGCAAAAGCGTCTCGCTTGCTAACTTCCCCCTTTGTTCTGTCTGCTAGGCTGGGCTCCAGCATCCAGTTCACCTGTAACGAGGGCTATGATTTGCAAGGGTCCAAAAGCATCACCTGTAAGAGAGTGAGCGACATAATTGTTGCGTGGAGTGACCACAGGCCGGTGTGCAGAGGTGAGAAGATAAAACAATTTTACTGAGTTATTAGGACTAATGAGAGAACCCATCTCCTTAATGCCTCCTTCCTGCATCACCTCATTCTGTCGTCCCTTGGTTAGGATCTCTCGGCTGGTTCTTAACCTCAGCCTGCTGTGCGGCCCACGGTGCAGGTCTGCTTTCAGAACCCAGCCTCAGGCAAGGGGCACGGCTAGAAGAGCCCCTCTCGATGCTCGCGACCTGCTGGGAAGCTCAGCTCCCTACTGCTGTGTGTTCAGCACTGCCCTGGGTGCGCTTCTGCTCCTGGAAATGGGAGTTTGGTCTTGCCAGCTTGGTGGTCAAAAGTCAATAGGGTCTTTATTCTTTTCTAACGGTGATTGTTTTCTGGCTGAGTGAGAGAGAGTAATATGGGTTCAGATTTTTCAGTCTTTTCAGCACAAGCCTGAGAAAGAAACCTTTGCTTGGTTCTCATGCAGTTTTTTGATTCCAGAAATTCAGGTTTTAAGAAAAACATCTGCTCCTGTTGCATAATGGAGCTTAATAAAGCTCTTTCCATTAACTATGGGGCTTCATAAGCTATTAGCTCTGGACCAAATGGATTATATTTGTGTCCTTCGTACCTGTGTACTACGCCCTCTTCGCATGCTTTCTGTCCCCGTCTGTTCTCTCTATTCCAGGTGTTTCTTTTTATGGGGTAAGGAGGAGAGGGGAGAGAAAGTGAAGGCCTGAAACCAAATCTGGAAGATCTAAGATGGAGGGAGAGTCTGTTAAATGGAACTTGGTGCTAGTAGGCAGCAACGTGGGCTTACTTAGCCTGGGGTTCCCGGCTACCACGACCCTGATCATCCTGTGGCCCAGCCATGAGCCATCAGCGGATGGAGTTTTCTTTCAGCGGGGAAAACACCTAATGCCCATTTTGCCCTTGGCCATTTTGTTTTCATTCCCTCTCTGTCTCTAAAAAGTGGCATGCATAACTGAGATATTTGTAATGCTAATAATGAACAACTTGTAATATTTTTAATTAAATCCCTTTAAAGCTCTTAAAGTTATAAATTGGTATTTTTTCAGTTCTTTTTTCTTTAATTTCATCTGCAGATTTTTTTCAAGGCTTTGGAATCCCGTCTAATTCTTGAAACAAGCCTAGAATAAATTGAATCAGTGTAAGAGGATATTTGGCATAAATATGTGACACTATAAAGGAAATTTATGGCGTCCTCTTGCAAGAGATAAGAAAGGATTTGCCTGCATTATTATGATTCTATGAATCAACTTTGGTTTTTTTAACCGCTAACTTTTCGTTTTGTTTTTTTTTTTTCTTTTTCAAAAGTTTCCCATTTGCTTTTTATTTCAGCTTTATACCACTTTTTTCTGTTTGTTCCATTTTGTTATTGGGCATTGAGTTTCTCTCAAGTTGCCGAAATCAGAGTGCCTGGTGAGCCAGCTTTTATCGCCCTGGAGCGTACCAATTTCTAATACCCAGTGCTCAAAGGTCTTCCCACTGTTGGGAGACTGTTTTTCAGCTTCCCCATCTACAGCGGTTTCCCTCGGGGGCCTGGGGAGACTCACTTAATCCCTTTGTGCTCCTGTTGCCCACTTTTAAAATGGGAATAACAGGATTTACCTTTTTTTTCTGTAAGGTAGGATGGGACACGTATAAGGGACTCCAGGATGGGGTCATGTAGGAGGGGGCAGGCAGCTTCTCAGTGTTCCTCATGTTCCCTTGTGACCACTTGTGCAGTCAAACCAGGAGATCGTTTGGCCAGGAGATCGTTTCCACGCTTTACTGCTGTTTGGAGGGGGGAAAAACCCCTTGCAGATGCCACATGTGCAAATATGGCTCCTTGGAGATTTGAGATAAATTAATTCTGAGGATCGATCACAACAGCAGAGGCAGTTATAAAACCAGGACGCTGTTCTTCACATCTTCTGGTTAAACATTACATCAAAGGAACACCAGAGGCAACAATTTCCCCACTTAAGCACTTTTCAGCTTCTACTTTGCTAAAGATGTGTTTAAGATACAAAACTGAGCTGCCATCTTGGTTCCGAGTCCGCAGTCACACCAGAATGAAGTCAGCCCTTACCTAATAAATGCTGTGCAGCCGCTTTTTTGACCTGCAGTGAAGAAAGGAAACACGGCCTTCTGGGGATGCTATGTCTTCCGTGCTTTCATTGTCCTGGATGTGAAAGTATTTCTGTGAGGGCTTTAATATAGTAAAGAAGAAGTAAAATCAGTCTGAGCACTAGAGAATGGGTTGTTGTTGGTTGGCCTGGTGGTCCATCTGTTTGATAGCCCCTGGAAACACCCCACTCATCCATTCATGGCAGGCAAATCCTTCATCTCTGATGTTACATGGAAAAAAAATGAATCTTTTGGCTACTGAAAACAGCACAGAGCAGCAATTCTCCCCCACTTCCATACTGTATGCATCCCTACTTCTCTCTCCTCCATGAACAAAGAACATGGTATACATCCCAAGGCTCAGAGACCTCACTCCCACATCTGTCTTGTTTTCCTCTTCACAGCTAGGATGTGTGATATGTACCTTCGTGGTCCCAGTGGTGTGATAACTTCTCCCAACTACCCGGTACAATACGATAACAATGCCTACTGCGTGTGGGTCATCACTGCGCTCAATCCAGCCAAGGTAGGTCTCGGAGACGCGTCTCTGCGTCGTTACTTCAGAGCCTTAGTTGAAATGTTGTATAGCTGTGCTTCTTCACAGAGGACTCCTCTCTGATATTTAGCCATTCAAGTTCCTGTTTCTGATGTTGTACCCCTTTCTCCCCCCGCAGACTTCTTCCACATGTTTCTCAACCATCTTTAAAGACCGCAACACATCACATTCCCTCTCTGCTGAAAATTCATTTTGTTAAAGGATGTAATTAAAAGTGAATGTAATTATTTTTAATCAAAACCTCTTTGATATCTTGGCGTGAATGGTGGTGAAATGCCAAACAGCTTAGCAAAGCATCTCATTAAGCCAGCTCTCAGTTGGGGCAGGAAGGCTGTGCCAGGAATGCTGATATTTCACTTCCTTTTGGCTGGTAGCTGGCCCCTAACCAACGGGGGTTTCAACCCCTAAAAGGGCAGAGGGCAAGTGAGGAGGGAGGTATGGTTCTCTCTACTGCTATTTATGCAGTATTGTAGATTTATAAACAAGTCCTTTCTGTGTTGGCTGAGGTTTGGAAGAGGGGAGGTTGGTGGGGATTTTTTGTCCCTGCTGGTCTGCATGTGTGAGTCAAGTCTGTAGTCGCTGATCATGTAGAGAACAAAGCTTGGCTGCCTTGGCCTTTGTAAGATCAAGTCCTTTCCATTTTCCACTGGCTCAGCGAGGGCAATGTTCAGCGCCTCTCAGCTTTTTCCGGCCCTGCAAACTCAGCCTGCTCCTCTCCTCCAGATCCGTATGGGAACATAAGAATAAAAACTACTTTGCTGTGTAGCTCAGAATACACTTTTTGAGGTTTTATTCACCATCTTCTGCTCTTGGAAGACAAGTTTCATTCTTTCTAGTATCTGGGTTCCTACTGACATCATCTCTATTAGCTCATGAGCAAATCTTGCATGCCAAGTCACCGAGCTCATATGCTTATTCTGTCAGTTATGCCTTGGTCCTTGCCTCTAGACAGTCCTGCGTTTTGGCACTCTGCCTTTTGCCGCTGATCCAAGGAAGGCATTTCGCAAACATGTTAGTATCCCAGGATCTCATCTTTTGCTAGAAATCATTATGGTCTGTAGAAATGCTGGCAACCATCCGCAGTTGTAGCCTGCTTGCTGCCGCTGATGGGATGGCATCTTGTGCTCTCACCTCCAGCGCTTCGCCTCGCTCCGGAGCGCTGGCCGTGGCAGGACAGCTAGAGCTGGGGCTGGGCTGAAGAGCCTGTTGAGTTCTGCTTCTGTCTCCCATTGACCTCAGTTGAAGCCTTTAGTAAGTGGATTATGATTTTAATGAAGAGTTCCTATGTTCCGATTTCAGAATGAGTTTGTATTTAAAGGGCTGTGATTAGCTGGTCATTTCATCCAGCGGATGTCTTGGTTTGGCTGCCTAGGAGTGTAGTAATGACCCAAATTCTGGGAAACTGGAGTGTGGAATCAGGGTATTTTTCAGTGCTGATTTATTAGGAGTGATTTACTGGTTAATCAGGCCCAGGAGGTTCTCCATCAGAGTAATGTGCAAGTGGAGAACAGACCACATGCAACAGCAGCTATTACTGTTCAAGTGTCAGCTGTGTTTTTCAGCCTGTGGCCTGCAGACCCTTGGGCATACAGTGCCTGTGCATGGAGAGGTTATTGGATACAACAGTATCTTAGGCTGGGATATGTATATAATACATGTCTTTATTTTTGTGCATCTCTGTCTTTCAAAGATCAGCAAAATCCAGTTTTTGTGTATATAAAATAGTCCTCTGTGTTTGGAACGAAGCTGTAGTGAGCTGGATGTAGACGTGCCCCGGATGTTATGTAGGCTAGGGCTTCCATTTGGGTTTTCCGGTACAAATGATGGAGGAGGAGATGGCAATCAATCGTCAAGAGGTGCTTATGGGCCGTGTCCACTGTTTTACTGACACTTCGTCACATTGCTTTCGTGTTGAATATTCCGAGTCTAATCTTCAGTTCTGTTCATTTGCTTTCCTGCCAGCCTCATGCACAGAATTTTTCTGCTTTTCCTTCAGCAGTGTGATAGGACAAACTTCCCCTTTTGTGAGCTTCCTGGGCAGACTGCCTGGTTTTTCAAACTTACTGCCTTTGTGAACTTCTACTTACGGAAAGTTCCTCCTCTTCCCCTGGCTAATTTCTTCCTCAGCTTTTAAACCTGCATAATAATAAATTGTTGATTAGAAAACAGAATCTGCAAGTCCTGATCCTTAGCTTTCATAAATCATAAAGGGCATTGATATGGGTAAAATCCATTAATTTCAACACTTACCAACTTGGAGCAGAGATTTAATAGCACAAGAAACTGTAGTTTCTGCTCCGTGGGCTGCAACACTATATACTGTAAAGAGGTGCAGCACAGCTGAAATAAGGATAGATTGGTCAAATCAGCAGCTTGCATGAACTGTGTAAAGAGGCTGCCGTTTTATTTTTCTTTGAAGTGATAAATAGTTAATTAGTACTATCAGTTTATAGAGGGTTTCTGGGTTTTGGATGTTTCATCTTGGAAACATAATTTACAGGTGGAGAAAAACTCTTAATCTCTTTGAAGCAGGGCGGGGTGAGAGGAATGCACTAACTGTTTGGGGAAAGCCACTGTGGTGCCTGCTTGTTCCTCGCACAGGGCTTCGCCTGCTCTGATTAATTTTTGCTGCTGTTCCGAGCTGCAGCCTGATGCCGGTCATCTGCGGGAACGGCAGAGGAGGCTCTGCGTGGTCCTGGGAGCCCAGGCGAGGCGCAGGCTTCCTTCTGGCACAGCTCGGGAAGGTGGGAAATGATGGAAACAAATCAATTGCCCGAGGTGTTTTCTGCTGTTTAAAGAATTCATTAAGGCCTCAGAAACCAAAGTTGTGCCGACGGGACCATATGCGATTGGTGAAAATACAGAAAGGCAAGTAGATTCACTGGCACAGACGGGTTCTTTTGCCCAGCAAACAGCTCCCGAGGCCGGCTGCGTAGGCTAGCACAGCGGCTCACGTGTGCGTAACCCAGTACGGCAATGGGAGCTGCTGGCGTACAAGTTCTAATGCCAGCTCAGTCGCTGGTGTTCCTACCTAACAAGTCATATAGCGCTGCCTCTGAAAAGCACACGTAAAACTCCTGTTACTTGAGCACGGCCCATGTTGGAAGCATGTTGCTGAATTGGAGAATTCATCTCCCTGACTCACGTTGCCTTTGTGTGCAAAGGGGATGATCTCATCACTGCACATTCCCCAGCATGGGTGAGGGAAGGATTGAGGGTGAATTAATTAAAATGCCTGTAAAATACCTCGAAGATAAAAAGCCTTATGGGCCTGCGCTGAAGCCTGCTGAAGTCACTGGTAATCTTTTTATTGACTTGAGTGGTCTTTGGATCAGGTCCTGTTATATGGAGCTTTTAATATGAGCGATGGGAAAACCACTGAGCTGAATTTAGAACTCATTTGCAAGTCATCTGTTCTATATTTGGAAAAGAACTGAGCCAGATTCACTGAGCTACGTAATCCCCTCGAAGTTTGTTCAGAAACCTACATAAACAGTGTTAAGGGTATAGTGCTCTTCAGTTGACAGTTTGGGATTATCTCCTACAGAGCGGGCAACATCAAACCTATATGGGGGACTTTCAGGGTATATAGCTTTTTGGTGGTCCCCAGTGCCATGGGAATTCATTTCAACCACAGTGGAAAAGTAAGTCACTCAGAAACTGAGAAATGCACATGATAATTGGTGAATTTGCATTAAAACTATTTCTGAACCTTCTTGACATAATGGATGTTACTGGTTGATATTTCTCCAGGGGTTATTCTCACCTGGAGTCTAGCTAGCCAAATAAAGCTCTGCCCAAGGATGATTCATCCCAAATGAAGACAGATGCTCGAGGCTGGGGAGGAGGAGGGGGGAATGAGTAATGCGTGCTTGTAAAGCATTTGAATGTAACTGCAAGAGGAGCCGTTCTCCATGGAGAGAATTGCTGTGGTTTTTTCCTATGAATGTGACTGCACTTCAGATCGCTTTGCAGTACGAAGCCTTAGAATCAGGTGTCAAATTCCAGCCTGTTTTCTTGACTTTGCTAATTGCTTCCTGTCACTTCAGTAGCTTAAAATCGAGGTTTTGTGTCATCCGTGTATTTGTGTGTGCTGGTAGGTCTCTTGTTGTTTAATGACTCATTAAATAATTTTCAGCTTTAAGACCAAAAAGAAAATAGGAAAATGGCTAAATAAATATTGTATTCAGAATTCTGTTCCTGTGCCACAAGGTTGCAGTCTTCAGTATACTAGAATGTAATTAGTTATTTAATTAGGGTCAGGCTCCTTAGAACGCAGTTTACTTGAATGACTGATTTAACTAATGATGTGTGCCATTTTACTGCAGTGTGTTCTTTGTATTAATTACATTATTCCATCATTACCTGGTTTAATAATAAACTGCACGGGTTAATATTTTGGTACTACTACTAAAATTAATGGTTCCAAACTTCTCTGAAGTATCACCCAGGCTCCTGCTTCACAATCCTGGGGCTTTTGGGTAATACCCTATTTTGAGAATGTCACAGCGAAAATACCTAATTTGCTTTTCTATGCATTTGAAAAGTATTAATTGCATTTATGGTAATACACAACCGCTCAGTCTGGACTATATATACACACACACCCTTTTTGTTTCCTTTTTTTTAAAGAACACTCAAGGCATTCGATGTCTGACTAACCAGTGTTTTCTTAAGGGGTTGAACTGGAGTGAATTTTGACAGAAAAACGTTGTCAGCTCCCTAGGGAGTCCATAGGAGCCTTGAGGAGACTGTGGAGGCATGCTCCCATTTAACAAACACAGTTAATTATTGCTTTTGGTCTTAACTTTGGGACTTTAATCCCCCTGTGATTGCACACACCAAGTGTTTACGGGAGATGCTGCTTTCATAATAGGCAAGAAATGACAAGACAAAGATTTTGGTTTTCCTGTGCTTTGCTCCCTTGCCCCAGTCAAGAGGCATAGGGTGGCGTCATGTGTCTGTGGGCCTTGGCACGCATGTAGGTCCTTCTCGTTAGTTGTTTTGATAACTTCGATGCTGTGTGAAACCAAATTTAGTAATTTAGTCTGTTAAAAGTTAGGAAATTTCATATATTTACAGGCACAGGTACGAAGATCTGAACGCATTCAAGTGTTTACATGCTTTCCTGAATGTGCTCAGTTAAAAAGCTCCAAGAAACAAGGTTCCTATTGATTTTATTTTTCCCCCTGCTGTTTTAGATGTAAAGCATTTCTGTAAATGAGGCGCTCTTCCTTTTCTGCTTCCTTGCACTGTCCGAGGATGGATTAAGGTCTTTGTCCCCTAAGGCACATTGTAATTTTCAGTTATTTGAGCATAATAGATTTCAAAAGCAGCCAAGAGACTTGGAACACAAACCTCTCGCCTTCCATGGGACCTCTGCTCCTAAATGATATGTAGAGGCTACATAAATCGAGTGGAGGTGGAAGGTTAGGATAGAGCAGGAGAGAAAACACAGGAAACAAACAGCTGTGGACAGATGCTAAAATGATTGTGTTTGCAGACAGCTTGAGACAATTTCCTTGAGCTACCCCAGCAGTAATTCACCTAAAGACTTTCTTGGTCTGGCAGAAGCTTCTGAAAACCAGGGGAAATTTCTGGGCAACACAAAGCAAAAGAAAGACTCTCCTCTTGCACCGTATGTAACAAACACGCTGCCTATATGCACATTCAAATCCATCACCATAATCTCAGGTTTATGAAAGAAGCAGCAGCAGTACCTGGTGGAAAAAAAGCGTGCCGAAATCCCAACACACATCTCTTTATCAATAAAGTCATCGAGAAAATCAATAGATAAAGCAGAAATATCTGAGAGGTAATTTCAGTAAGAGCTCAATCTGTCTAGAAAGAATTGCTACAGTGCTATAAAAAGCGAGGACGGTCACCTTTGGTGATGTCCTGAAGATATTAACGCTCTTATAAATTGCTCCTCGATAGACAAACAGATAAATAAACAAGACAAGAGGATCTGCTGGCTGCCTTGGCAGTTGATTCATATTAACGTGCTGCATCTTTGCCAGGTTATCAAACTCACCTTTGAAGAATTTGAACTAGAAAGAGGATATGACACTCTGACAGTGGGTGATGGAGGACAAGTCGGAGACCAGAAAACTGTGCTTTACGTGTAAGTAGCATGTCCTTTGTCCCTGTGAGAAATCCACACCTGAGTTTTACCTTACAAGATGTAGCTGATGTGTTTGGATGAAGGAGTCCCAGTCCGCTTGCTGTTCCTCACTGGGTGCTCATGTGCTCCCCGTCACTTTTGGAGGAGCTGACTGTTCTGGGTGGTTTCTTCTCTCGTCACATTCTCTTAGGCTTCAGCTGACAGAAGGACTGTTACCGTTTTGCTTTGCTTCTCTTGAGCTGCCTTTTCCAGGGCCCCGTAGAGAGAGGCTGAGGCTGTCCAGAGCGCTGAGTGAACAGGATTAGAGTTGGGATGTAAGAGTAAATGCAAATCGGGCAGAAACTGAGAACTGGTTGGATTTCTCCCTCCTGTGCTGCTGTTCTTGCGCAGTCATTTTTAACGGTGCAAAGTGGCTCTAAATCCATTCTCTTTGAGCGGCATCCTAAGCATTTTACACCCAGCGTGCGTTTGTGTAACCGACAACGCATGCTGCTTCAAGGCTGAGAACTGGTGCCCCTCAACTTTCACCCTTCACTTTGCAGATCCCATGTTCTGTGGAGGTTTCTTCAGTAGCGGAAACGTTGTAGATGGTCCTACTTTCCTCCCAGGCCTTCCTGTATCAGTGTTTCCCATCTAAATATGGTTTTGGGGGGATTTTGGTTGTTTGGGGTGGTTCTTTGGGTTTGGGGTTTTTTTTTGTTTGTTTGGTGGGTTTGGTTTGGGGTTGGGGTTTTGTTTTGTTTTTTAATTTTAATTATGAAAGGGCATTGGACCAGTGCAGGGCCAATCCAGCTGTGCTGAAGGAAGAGGTAAAATCTCTGACGCTGCCAGTTTTTAGATTAAAGAATTGCTGTGTTGTCAGTGTATTATTTTTAGAACATGTGAAGGCCAAGTGCTTTACGTTACAGTGCAGCTAATACCGCAGTGAACGGGAAAGGGGCTCTGTATTGGCCTTTGGCATCTCTTAGTCAGTGCTTAGTAACTGGAGACGGTTTTGGTTTCAGTTGGAAGGAGAGTGTCAATCAGAATGGTACAAAGGAACGTGTGGGTTAGTAGATTGAAGGCAAGGGCTTTCCCTGACCCATGTGTTACACGGCATGCAAGCATCCATTTCTGGTGTCCGCTGGTTTTTAGGCAGTTTTGAGGATGGTGAGAGCTCTCTTGGCTGCTCTGAGGAAAGCATGTGCTGGGACCTCAGGGCTTTGATGGAGGGTGGCAGTCAGCGTGCACGCCACAGAGTGGTTTTTTCTGCCGTTCAACTTGCATGTCTCTCTGAATTTTAGTTTTACGTGCACAGTGTGCTCCACTCTGAATCTGCACCGTGCTAAGGAGGTGGTTGTAGTGGAAGGGGATCCCTGTGTAGCATAGCGGTAAGTCAGGATCTTCTACAACAGCCTCTAGAAAATGCCACAGTTGAAAAAGAGTGAGCCTTGATCATCTTTCAGAAGGCTGTTTATTCTCATTAACCTGCTGATGTTAATGGTTTATGTTTGCCCTTCCCCCAGTAAAGCCTCTCCGTTCCGTTTCTGAAGGGTCAGTGAGAAATCAATTTGTGTATCATTTAAATGTAATTGTGGTAATTGTGTATCATTCAAGTCCACTTACTGAAGGAACAATGATTCTGCTACAGCTTCTCTGAAGCATTAAAGTAAAATACTGCGTAGCTTATGGAAATCCAAAATTTAAGATCTGTTGGAAGCCTCAGGGTGCTCTACATTTGAGTACTTCAGGAAATCTCCCTCGCTCTTGGCATGTCTGTTCTGAGCAACGCAGTTGGTACTGCAAGCGCAAAGTTGCCTGCTACAGCCATGCCACAGTGTGCGCAAAGAGCGGGGGGAGTCTAAAAGCAGAGGAAGTCGTGAGTCGTGCGTAGCACTCTGCTAACGCAAAGGTGTGCTGCTTGCCTCCGCTTCTGGCTTCAGGTCAGCTTTGAGCACCTACAGGTACTTTGCTCCGTACTCGAGCTCAGACATGCCCCGTGGATGTGTTCGGGTCCTGATGGCCTCTGAAAGCATGGCTTCTTGCTGTGTTGGGGTATCGTTTGTCTCTTGTGAGTGAAGATGCAAGCCAGTGGTGTTTGTCAAAGCCTCAAACGTCTTGAGGGCGCTTGCGAGGCCAGGTAGTGGAGCAGAAGCAGGGAAAAGTCACTGTGACTTTCAGAAGGAATATTTGAAGTGATGAACGGGGTGTTGGAACCAGGGCCACCAGCCTCCAGCTTTAGTGTCTTAACTTGAAAGACTCCCTTCTTTTCTATGTAATAAAAAATGTATAGGAGCAAACAACACTCCGAAAGCTACTCTGGCAGAGCTCTTGTACTCTTTCCAACTGGTAGAGAGTATATTGTGTTTTTTAATTCCTCCTCTTCGTTTGTTTTTCATGAAGAGACATGAATCAGCCTCCCACTTAATTTTCACTTATTTTAAAGTTTGTTTGTCTTTCCGAAATCTCTGTTTCTCCGAGGTTCATTCTCCTATACGTTTCTTTTCAGAACATGAACACCGGTGATACTAGGTCAGGAACTCTAACCTGCAATGCATATAAATGTAAAGTCTGATTATTGCAAAAATGTTTGTAATTAAAAGGGTCACAGAACATTTCACAGCTGATCGGTCAGAATGTGCAAATTACTGCCAGGGGAGCAGTTTGTAAAAACACGCTGAAATCATTTTTCATTCCATCCCTTTCTGTTTGCCTAAAGCCCATGAAGATTCTCCTAGACTTGATCTTAATCATTCCACATTTTCTCACTTTGTATTAGTTACTCAACACTTTGCTAATGCAAATTTGGGATATCTGAGACTGTCTGCACAAGGTGTAGTGTGTGGTATCTTCTCCCAGTGCAGGAGAACCTTCAAATTTTTTAAATTTATTTTTATATAGTTGCTTTTATTTTTAATCTGGGAGGATAAGTTGATACCTAATGAAATGTGAAAGAGGTGTGAAGACTGCAGAAATACTCCATTTGTAGTGAATGTGGTTGAAAGTCCACGGGCAACTTCTCTCAGCCGTTGCTGCCCTCATACCTACTGTCAGCTGAATTCACATGCCGGGTGTATCCATTGGATACAAGCTGTAGGTTTTCTGGAGGAATCAACGTGCAGAAACCTAACCCTGTCAAAGAGAGGAGTTCCAATTTTCTTAACTACTCTTCATTTATTCTTGGCTATTCAAGAGGAGCTCAGTCCTGCAGCCTTTGAAATCAAGAAATACATTTGAATCAACTTTCTTAGCAGCAGACGCTATCCCAAACTGAGGTACGAAGGAGCATTTGTTTCCAGTCTCACTCACATCCCTGTAAAATGCATCTCGGAGAGCATAACAGATTGTTAGGCTGAGCTTTCTGACTTGTAGAGAGGATTTTATTCCCTAAAGTAACAAGCACCCAAATCAATCATTCAGCTTGTTAAAGTGGAATGGGAAAGCATGCAAAAACCTTTGGAGCGCCTTTTTCTGAAGGTTTTTCTCTTGGTTTGTTCCTCATTCCTGCCTGTCTGCTGCTTAAATAACTTGAGAAGAATAACACTTCTTCTGCCCTCCCCATCAAACTCTCTGGATGCAAAACAGTCATTAAAACAAGATTACTTCTTAATTTACCAGCACCCTGGGATCAATAAAATTTCTGATGCAGGTCAAAGCAATAACAGAGCGAAGGTGGGGCAGAACTGGGAGAGCCTTGATGGGCTTGGGAGATGTGAATGTGATTTCGGGGAAAACCACTCCAGATTCCACAGCCAAAGCTTGAGCGGTGACGGTGTCAGGTGTTACAGGAGTCCCTGGCGCAGATGTGGCTGGTGAACGTCTCCGGGATGGGGAGGGGAGTTAGGTGTGCGGCCAGGTTGGTCCCATTTACCTTTGATACCTGTCAGGCTGTTGGAAGAATCCGGCACTCAGCAGGTAGCCAGTGTTAAGAATGTCAAGCAAGCAGAACAAGTAGCACAACCCTTCAAGCAGTCATTTGGCTTCACTCTAAATGAACCGTAATTGGCAGATCTGCCATGCTGCCTCCGCTTTCCCGGGAAGCCGGGAATCGCAACGATTACGCCTGGAGGTTGCAAGTTGCGTTTATTCCCAGGATGCTTCAACACACAGCTGCTGGGTTTGCTCCCTTGCAGTACTGGCTTGCGATAATTCTGCCTTGAGAGCTCGGGGATCGATTTTATCAAGAATTCTTTCAGGTGCTGCTATTGTGCTTGGGAATGGTGCCAGGCAGAAGCCATATCTATACATATGCATGTGTTTAGATTTAAGCAAACACTACAGAAAAAAAAACAACCCACCCCACCTATGCACTTGCAGCAGTTGCACTTAAGGTAATTTATAAATGTATCACAGATGATACCTTGGCAGAAATAGTATAACAACATTAAACACTGCCACTAAGACAGGCAACATAACACTCGTACTCCCGTAGTAATGATCCCTTCCCACGCACTGTTACTCTGTTTTCAGAAGCAGAGGGAAGGGAGGGAGCTGTGCTCGAAGCAGGCATTTGTGTGTCTGTAAGTGCCTGCACTGGTGCTTGTGTGGGTGGGGGATAAAACTCGAAAGCTGTGTTTGAACCACAATGAGGTGATTAATCCCAAAGGCTGAATGAGCCACACACGGCTCATTAATAGGGATATATTGGTGACATTTTTCTAAATCTCCTCAGCCCTCCTAGAAGTATCCTTCAAGGGTAGGCAATGTCCTGATCATCCCGTACTGCCTGGATTAGCGGCGCTTTCAAGGGCTCACAGGGCATTCAGCAGATTTGAGGCTTGTGCCTTGTCTTCCAGGGTTTGGGTTTTTTTTGAAATCCTTGTGGAAACTTCTCTGTCAGGATAGAAATGTAGCAGTGAATGTGTTGAAAGTAAATTTTTGTAATACTAGAAAATACCTCTAAAGGCAGTTAAGAGGGCTCAGTCACCGGTATGGGTTCTGGGAATTTTATTTGTTTGCTTATGTTTTGCTTCAGTGAGAAAGGAGGTGATTACTGTTGATGCTGGGTAAGTTGTTATAATAATGGTACTAAATTGTAATTATTACAGCGGTGATGCTGCTAACTTGCAGGCCCTCAACTATGGTAGAAGACTCACTGTTTAGGTAGCCTGCAGAAGCATACCAAGAGGCTCATCAGTCTTGAAAATGTATCGGGTTTTTGGACAGTGTTCTGTTTTGGGGTTATTCTTAATTGCGATGGCATCGCCTTTGTTATTTTCTGCTCATGCAAAGGTATATGTGGCCTTTACTTTGGTGGGAAAACAAGCGTGGGGAGACATACAGGCTGTTCACGTGTTCTTATTTATTTTTACAGCTTGACAGGCACCACGGTCCCTGATCTCATTGTTAGCACGCACCACCAGATGTGGCTCCTCTTCCAGACAGACAGTGTCAGCAACTTGCTGGGATTCAAAGCAACATATGAAGGTAATCCAGCTGCCTCTCTCAGGTTTTACCTGTCTTAAAAGGATCAGGGGTGAGATGGGTACAGTTGTTTGGGAGAGAAGAGAAAAGAAGCTTCTCTAAATATATTGAAGCTCTGCAGATTTTTTTTCTTAAAACGGAAGCTTTGCTCCAGTAAGAACAGCTTTCATGATTTCTTTTCCATGAAAGCAGCCTGGGTGGGTAATGTTTCGTTGCCATTTCATCTGCTTTCTTGGAAAAGGGTTGTTGAATTTCAGCTGATGGCAACAGATTGTGTCTGCGGGAGAAAATGAGATCAAGTAATCGACAGTCCGAGTAGATTGGTCGTATCAACTAGTTCAAACTTGGACTAGTCTGGAGTATTGCAAATGAAATAAAAGTTAATGCTGGGATTTTTCAAAAGACGCTCCTGAAATGCATTAGGATGCGAATGCTGAACTCTGTCATGGGTAGTTCTGTGTTTACTGTTGTCGTAGGTATTTGCAAAGTTAGAGAAAGTGTGGTGGAAAAGTATTTCTTCTAACTCCTGTAAGTGACTGGTGATTCTAGCTGAAACTTTCCTTAGGTCCCTGGTTTGAGTTGTTTTTAGGTTTTCCAGAAACCTCCATCCTGTGTGTGTCCGCATCGGGAGTGCCCACCCAGGGTCCTTGGCTTCCTCTGTACGCACTGCTCTGCCGAACACGCTCTTTCCTCCACCCGACAGCGGAGGGGGAGCTCATTTCCATGGTGCAAGAATGTGCAAGAAGGCTTCCACTTAGATGTCAGTCTCTCTTTGGTATTGTTGTCATCTTGAATCTCTTCTCAAAGCACTTGAATGCCTTTCACTTCTCTCTATGACCTGCTGATACCAGGGATGGCTTACTCTTTCAGCTATGATGCCTAAAAGTAGGCACACAATTCTTAATCTAGACGCGGGGGTTGCTCCTGAAATGTCAGTGCCAGCAGCTTCCACGGACATCAGCAGTAATGTTTAAATCTGTTTCTTTCAAGGACCGTAAATGCGCATTAGCGTTCATTCATTTTTAAAGGTGTTTCTCTGGGACTTACCATGTTTCGGGGAAGTGTCATGTTGTGTTCAGGCCAGGACCTGCCCATGGTAGCGCTGCTGGTCGATGCTGAAGTAACAGCAGTTAGGAGCCTGAAGGGCCCTGACCTACCAGAAAACCTACTGGACTCAATGCCAGCATGTCCAGGCAGGCTGAGCAGTGCCTTGCAGAGGGGCCTGGGTCACGATGCTGGAGCATTTATAGGGTGGCAGGACCAGGTCAGCAGGAAAGTCATTAGAGAGGCATAGATAAGAGATAATGGACTTCAAAGAAGAGGAAGGCAAATCCAGCCTGACTGTCTAGGGCGCATCTTAATGGTACTCTTTCAGTCTCACTGGCTGTGACTGTCCCAGCCTGAAAGCTTGCTCTCTGCGGTAGCTGTGATGTCTGTCTCCTGCCACGTTTGTCTGTGGTTGATTGTCGGCAGCCTGCCCTACCTGCCAGCTGCGGATGGGCCGAAGCGCTCTCCGGCTCTGCCTTGAGGTCCTGCTGGTTTGTTAATCTCATCCAAAGGGCAATGTGGACATAGTCTTTCAGTCTCTTGATAAATCTTACGTTTACCCTATAGCATAGCACATAAAGTTGCAAAGCACATGATATAGGGACTTCCTTACGCTGTTGTTCATCTTCTGTGAACTTTGGATCTATAAGGAGCTTGACTTTTTCCTCCTCTGACTCTCTTCAGTGTTATTGGTAGCTTGATGTATAGCAAGGCTGAGCTGCTCTTGCTCCCTGTGACCTCACCGGTCGGTTTGGGGATCACCATTATCATTCATGCTTCGGTGTCCTGTTGTATGGAGCTTCCAATGTCAAATGTGCTTCTCCCTTCCCTACTCATCACCTTTTCCTGCACAGCTGCTGCCTATTTCGCTGTACTCTCCTGCGTCCATACCCTCCTGGAGAAGAAGGAGAAAAAGGAGTGTTCTAGCTCCGCTGTCCCCTGCTGAGCCTTAAAGGAGGGAACCTTCCCTGGGGAGCGTCTGTCCTTTGCACGAATTAGTAGAGGCTGCTCTCTTCCTGTTGTTTAAATCTTTTCCCTTTTTCTAGGCATCTGTGCAGGTTTTGTACAGCAGCTTACTGCCCTCGCAAAATGGATTTGTGCATGAACAAAGAAATAGAGTCTGCGCCTAAGGTCCACGCTGGTGCTAACCTCCAGTCAGCCAGGTCCATAAGTCTTTTAGTTTTAGCAAACGCTTTGAGTTACAAAGCAAGAGACATTTAAGTAAGAGGCAATTAGCACTTGCCAAATCTGTTATGAAATTATATGCAACTTACTAACAAGTTTCAGTACCAGTTTTATGGACACACTTCTTCCTAATTGCAAGGGGAATATTACAGCTAATGGAGCTATATAAAGTCAAGACCAAAAATATGCCTAATAGAAGGGCAGAGTATTGCTTACAGGGTATGTTTAAATAGCCATCTATCCTGAAACGTTTACGTTTTAGTGTACATTTTAAGCGTAATGCAAACATAAAACCTGTTGCTAGGGCTGAAACCGTTACGCCAAAGAGATTTATTGATGCAGAGATTCAAGGACCTGTTGGAAGGAACGTGCTGCGGAGGGCGATGTGCCATCAAGTTCTTAACGTAGGGTTCCTGAGGAGGGGGAGCCAAGCAGGTTCTTTTGCTTCACTTGTGAGTAGAGAGAAAGCGTATTTGCACCAGGAAGAGTGCACAAACCACAAGGGGTCTGGATTCGGGTTTTTCCAAGTCTGCGCTGCAAGAGTGGATGCATTTGGAGCAAATGCTCGGCGGGTGTAAATCAGTGTGTGACAGCATGGATTTTCAATTAAGCGGTGACGGTCTTTACCAGCTGAGGATCTCGCTCATTAATGTTCATGAAGATTACTTCTAAATCTCCAGTGTCTCAACTACAGCCACTTTTATCCTTTTAAACAGACATTCTCTCATAATAGTGAACAATGTTTTTGGGCTTCCAGTGCTTGTCAGAAGAAATTTGTATTAAGCTCCACTTTGCTAGAAAAGTCTTTTCTTTCTCACAACTGTAGCGAGCTGATTGATACCGCAATTTAGTGCTTGACTTGTGAGAGGGCTTACAGCCTCCTGGGGCCCTGGGTCTTATCTTCTCCCTCCTTTCCTTTAATCTCAGATGACGACTTCTGCGAATACCTTCCCCTTAGAGCCGATGCCTTCCAGAGCCATCGAAATGGTTCTTTGAAAGTTCCCAGGTCAACCCTCAGAACAGTTGGGTATAAGTAATTCTTTCAGGTAATGTTTTCAAAAGTTCTTGAGAAATTTAGGGTTCACTGAAGAGGATTCAGACTCCCGCAATCTCATCTGCAGTCCTGCTGTTATGTTGCCCATTGGTGGATGAAGATGCTTGGTCCTCCTCACAGGGGAGCTGTGGGGAAAAACATGTTTCTGTTACTGGTGAGCTTGAGCTTATTACAAGTAACGGTATAAAAGTGAAGCAGTAGTATAAAATTCTGTGGTAAGAGACAGAAATACTAAACCATGGAAACAAAAGAACAAAGCTAGATTTGAATTTAGTCTTATATCTATATATTTTTAATACAAAGTAATAATTGAAAATTAAAACTAAATTTATAGACACACACGCTAATCTAGTTTGGATTTCTGTTGGAACTGGGTTACTTCGGGTAGAGCTGACTAAGGTCCTACGTTCTGCACTACCAGCATGCTGCAGGCAGGGGATGATTAAACAATATTTATTGTTGTTGAAATGCTGACTAAGTGTTTGGCTCTGGAGGGCTTAGCTTTAGAGCTGAAATTTAGCCCCATGGTGCTAAGAGGCTTAGGAGCTCTGCAGAGCTGGAGCCTGAAGATTTCCTCTACTGACCTTTCTGGGTTTAATCAAATCAGCGCTGCCCAGGGCGTTTGGTCGATGAGCTCGCTGCGTTTCCACATCTGTTTTTGCATATATGTTTCATGTAAACACAAAACTCTCTATATAGATGCCTGCACGCAAGCTGCACCTAAAGGTGTTCGTACACGTGGATATATGTCAAACTGAGAACAAACAGTAACATCTTAAGTTGCCTGATGCTTGGAGACTTGGGGAAAAAACATACCCATCAAAAACTAGTTCTGATGCCGCTGTTGTGCAGAGTTAACTTTTGAAGCTCCCCGTCATGGAGCACTGTCTTTGATTTTTGTCTAGTGAAATGCTTTCAGGTAGTTTCCATTGATTATGTGGGGGGTTTTGTTTGGGGTTTTCTGGTTTGTTTTTTGGGGGATTGGGCATGTTTGTTTGGGGTTTTTTTAGGCTCTACATCACCTAACGCCCCAATATTGTTGATGGTGGAAGTCTGTCAGAAAACTTAGTGTTTATGTCTTTCCTACTCTGCTTTTCCATTAAACGTATTGACTCATGTCATAAAACACTAGTGCTGAAATACTGCTGAACCAACAGACGTGAAGGCTTTTAGCTTATGATGTGTTGACCTGAACTGCTCTCAGGGTCATGTTACTTGTATTTAAGTCTCCTATAAACCTTAGCGGGAGTGATTTGATGTTATGCCACAAGGTTTTAATGAGCCTGCTAGATTCGGTTTCTATATTTGCCCTGCAGCAGTGGTTTAGGTGGGAGGGATGTGGCAAAGGTATGCAGAAGGGGCCTTTCCTTCTTAGTTTATCCCTTCCTCCTCACCGTGTTTCCTCTTTAGATCCCTTTTTCCTCATTGTTGGGATCAACAAAAAGAACTAAACAACAGAAATTCCCTGGTCCTGGTTCCTTCAGATACATCGCTCGCACTATTAGCTTTCAGTAGTTTAAGCAAAGTTAATGTATGTACAAAATAGCGTGCATGCGGTTAAATGTATTCTTGAGGGTCTTTTCTGACTAGAAGCAACATTTGTGTCATTTCCTCAGGTATGGCCTCTAAGTGCTCACGGATCCCACATCTTGCGGATATTTTTTCCAGAAACTGGAGCTTTGCTAGTGCACTGCTTGCTTGCAGCCCCCAAATCCTCATCTTCCTCTAGAGCTGAGTCAGGCAGGAGCAGAAATTCCTATGGAACCCCAGGGAAAGAGAGGCCTAAATTTTGGGTGCCCGCGGCGTTTCCGTGCAGCTGCGTAACGGAGCAGGGCCTGGGTGCCGGCGCTCCCCAAACCAGCTCCTTCCCACGCAGGCTGAGGTTCTTGCTCTCATTAGTCACTCTGGAAGTGTAGGCTGCCTCCTCTGCGCTGAGCGAAGGGACCCGGTTCCCCACCCACCACCAGAAGACAAATAGCATAAATAGCTGATGATAAATTTCTGGTGAAACATTTTCTGTTGGAAAATGCTGTTTTGTCAAAATCTTATCTGCGTGATATAATATTTGATGGAGAAGTTTTGAAAGATTCGTTTCAACTTGTTTCATTTAAATAATGTCAAAACACTTGATTTAGACATTCTTGTTTAGTTTTGACTTTTATTATTCTAATGTGGAAGTGATTTTACTTAAACATTCATCAGGAGAAACGTTTCAATCTTATTGCAGTAACGTTTCTGAATCACTCATTTTTGGTATTTCTGCTCTGCTAAATATTGCATAAATTTTACTATGTGTGAAGAGAAATGTAGGAACCAGGGGATTTTCTCAGGACAGAAACTCCATTTTCTGACCTCTCTACTGCAAGAAAACATGCTAGCTTTGTCTGCTCGCTGCGAACAAGGAGATCACGTGCTCGGTGGACAGTGTGAGCCCTAATTCTTCATTTCGCTCCCATTCTTAAACCTGTGATTTCCCTCTGTCTGTAGAGGTGTTCCAGCTGGGCTCACGCAGTGTGACAGAAAAGGGCTGCACAAGCTCACGAGCGCGGTGGGAGCCCTAGGGGAGAGGAGACCATTCACTCGGTACCTTGAGAGCATCTGCGTTACCTTTATTCTCTCTCAGCAGAGGATCAGAAGGGAGTTATTTTTCTTTGCTTGGCTGCATTTTTTCTGAGTATCTGGTAGCCTGAGCGTGTCCTCATTTCACAAAAGCAATGAATATGCTGAACGCTTGTGGCTCCCTTTGGCTTCTGCCATAGCTGGAGCTCCTTAGCGTGTCTGTCTGCAGCCCCCGGCAGAGCTCCCGTGGCCACCATCCCTTCAGAGCCACAGATGCGTGCAGAGGGAAGATCTTCAGGTCGGTGATGAAATCTTAGCCTTGCCGAACACAATGGCAAAACTCCCGTGGGCTTTAGGAGGGCAGGGCTCCCTCTCTGGCATCAGCTGCGGGCAGGAATGCATCCCGTGTCTGTGTGTTGGAGAGTTTTGTTGCTTCTCAGTGGAAGAGGCTCTGAGCGCGGAGGAGTAGCCTGGGAAGTGCCGGCACTCCTGCTCCCCGTGGCCCTGGCAGTGCTGGGTACGGAGCGGGCTGGGAGACGACCGCATTGCTCACCCTGGCCCTTAACGCTGTGCGCGTTGTTTCAAGAGATGGCCGGAGTGACACACGTTAGCGTCCATCTCGTTCTGAGCAAGTATCAGCAACCAGAGCGGTACCGGGACGTTCAACAGTTCCTTCCCCGGGGCACCCACGCCACAGGCTGCGGTGATAGCAGGACCCGGAGGCGCTGGATGAAAGGCACCCCGCACGACAGCTTGTCATCAGTGTTATTTGCTAATACCGTATTTCAAGACTGCAAGGTGCGAGAAGAAAAGGAATAACGAAAATTAATTTTTAAAGGCTGTTGACTCGTAGCAGAAAGCGTTATCGGTTTCCTGTGTCTCTGTCAAGTCACGATGATACAAGTTTAAAATACGCGTGCTACCCTTTGGTCTTGTCACTATTTCTTGAGGTTTAAAGCTGAGTTTTCTTTCCGGGATTTGCACTATTTGTGTCCTGCTTTTTTATTTTTTTAAGAGTAGCGTATAGTTCAGTGCTACTTCAGTATCCAAACTGTTTTATTTTTTGTCCCTTATATGCAAGTACTAATCTTATACAGTTGGATTTTCAAAGTCCGCAGGAAGATACATAAATCCTGGCAAACTGTTTTCACTGACAGACAAAAAAAAGAAACCTATTTCATGAAAACTTTAATACTAATTTATGTTAAATCATTGTTGGGATGCTTCATTATCTGGCAGTGACTTTTTAGTTCAAGATGCATACGGCAGTAGCAGAAGCTGGGTGCCTTGTTGTGACTTCTATTCAAAATACCCCCATATCTAAGCTGCCTGAAGTCAGAATAATAATGAGGTGCTTGTTGTTATTCAAACCAAATTGGAATATTAGATGGAGTAATGCAAATCTTGGATTATGCGATTTTCCTCTGTAAAGAAAATGTCATAAAAGAAGTTTCCAATTTGGTGTAAGAAATTGAAAACGGGGCGAAAAGACAGCGAGGCTGATCGTAGATGATGGGGATAAAAACTAGAGAATGTGGAAGACGAGATGAATGCGAAGCAGATAAATAATGCGGGAGCACTAAGGAGGCTGTAAAGGAGTGAAGTTCTGTAGCTAATAGTGATACGGAGCAGGGGGCCCTTTTGAAATGAAATTGTACGGAGCAGAAGATAACAGAAAATTGTGTCCGTGATTTACTGGAAGTCAAAATACACGCGCAGCAAGAGATTAACTGTGTGTTTCCATGCAGCAAGGTGTCAGCTGTCTGCTTCGGGACCATACGGAGAAATGGAAATGGGGGTAGGGAGGGAGGGAGGGCCAGCAGACACCGCAAGCCAGCAAACACACCCCAGCCGTATCCTCTTCGCCAAAGAGTGCCGAAGGTCCCCTTCAGTGACACGTGTCTGTCTGCTTCAATAGAAGTCCTCGAAGCAGATGCAGCTTAGGATCTCCTTGGGTATCGCTGTATTTTTGCAGCTTAGGGTCTCCTTTTTCATTTAGTTGTCGTTAATTTAAGGATGAGGAAGCAGCCAGAAGAGGTGGTTAGGAGGGCCTTTCAGGGACAGTGGTAAAACCTGTGTGTCAAAGACAGACCTCGGCCGCATTCTGCGCCGCTGCTGACCGCGCTCCCGTGTGAGACGGTGCGGAGGGGACCGGCGCTCCCGCCGCGACGCGGTGTCTTTGCCGGAGCGCCGGCAAGCAGTGCGGCTGTACGGGGGGCACCGCGCCAGCTCGGCGTCAGGGCCTTCCCCCCATGCAACTTCTGTTTGCTTTCTTTCAGAGATCGACCAAGGGAGCTGCGGTGATCCCGGGATCCCAGCCTATGGCAGGAGAGAAGGATCCACGTTTCGCCACGGGGACAGTCTGAAGTTTGAATGCCAGCCTGCCTTTGAGTTGAAGGGACAGAAAACAATTACCTGCCAAAAGAGTAGCCAGTGGTCTGCTCAGAAACCAGTTTGTGTTTGTAAGTCAGTGAGGAGACGGCTCTAAAATATCTTCGTTGTGTGGTGAGGTGGTCACATAAACAGTACGTTTGTGCTCCGTGCGTGGTACCCGGGGTAGGGCAAGGTCTCGTGGTGGCAGGGGTGGCACCAAGCTGCAGCTTCGCTCACCTGAAGCTGTGGGGAGAGTCTGGCTTGGCTCTCCTCTCAGCAGAGGAGGGACGTGCAGCGGGGAGCGGCGCCCAGGTGGACATCTGGGCTTGCGCGGGGACCGTGTGCTCTCTCTGCTCTACCCCTCCGCCCGCCTGGCGTCCCGGTTCAGACCCCTCTGGGGAGAGCGTAGGACTTTGGTGTCCAAGTCAGGAGGCAGGGGCACAGGCACGCACACACACGCACACAAAACAAAGCAACAACAACAACGAAACCAACCAAACAAAAAAATGAAAAACTTGATTCTATTTTTGGCCACTTAATTTTCCCTCATTATCTGACAATATTCAGGCTCCCTGCTGCTGGACCTCAAGTTTTAATTTGTTGCATGAGTTCTCAGCAGAAGTAGGATATTATGCTCTCAGTAGTGACTAAGGATAAAATTTTCAGATGTAAAAGGGAGTTACATGCACAGTCCCCGTTGGGTTTTAATGGCCTCACTGTCCTTTGAAGATGTATTGGGCAATCTGCTTTGTTATATTGACTGAACCTTCACTCAGAAACGACGTTGTACTTGAACTTTACCAAAACTCACAGAAGTACCTATATTTTTCCCGGTTGGTGACAAGCAAACTCTTCTTTTTGTCTCATTTCCACTTACTTGGATATGTTAAAGTCTGTGCCTTTGAACAGATGCTACGGTGTAGGGGAGTGAGACTGACCCCAGCCGAAAAATAGGAAAGGAAGATTCAGCTGAGCAACACAGAGGGCAAAGGTGTGGGGAAAGCGGATAGAGAGAAACAGAAGTGTTAATTTTTACAAGTGTGGGTTCACTGCGCAGATAGATAAATACGCTGGTGTTAGATACTCCCGGACACAGCGCTTGTTTGTAGTGTGGCGGGGCGCGATCCCTACCAAAGAGGTTACACAGCTGCGGGGAGCAAACCCTGTAGCTTCCGAGCTGAAGCTGGGTTCCTCAGGAGCTGTGGGAGAAGCGGGGCTAGCGTCCCTACACTGACATTTTATGGGAGAAGGTGGGAAAGCGGTTCCAAGTAAGTGCCTTTCTCTTCAAACCCTAATTTAAACTCTGAGCATTTGAGAATGCCTGTCTGGGGAAAGGAAGCAATTACTCTGAGTTTTGCCTTTCGCAGATGCCACGGCTCCCTTCTTGGTTTTCTCTGTAAGCAAATCAGCTGAAGATGCTGATGAGGAAAATGCAGTTTCCCTGCTTATTTTTGAAGTGGGAAGTGTTAGTGTTAGAGCCTTTCCGTGCTCAGTGTCAGAAGTTTGGGTGTTTTTTTTCATTTCCCGGGAGTTCATCTGAATTTGAACAGCTGACGGTTTGGTTGCGGTTCTTGCTCACTGTTTGCAGTGAGACTAAACCCATGGTTTGTGCCCAGTATCAGAGGATTGGATCACAGTAGTATAGAAAGGAGGCTTTCCAGTAAAGTAGGATTAGTTTTTTGTAGATAGAAACTGAACAGGGGCATCAAATCAGCCCCAACCAGCAGTCCGAGCTGTATGGGCATAGCACGGGCACGAATCTTTTAGTTAAAGTAATTCCATTGTATTCTGTTCTCTGTGGCCCTCCAGCTTTGGATATTTATGAATCAACAAGGCAACATGTAGGTAGTGGAAAAAGTATTTCATAGCCCTCTCTATACCTTCACTCCCCTGCCTTTATTCTAGACAGCATCATATTAGTGTGCATGAATCAGAAGAGGTTACATGACAAAATGTGTAACCTGGCATGAAATCTGTAGTGGGATTAGTAACAGCTCTCTGTAAGTGTTGGGAGACCTTTAAATGTATTGGGCACGAGGTGGGGAAATAAGGTAACCTGATTTATGTGCTGCTAGTGGGAATATGCAAACGATTCAGCGCTTTGGATTCTGGGCGCAAATGCATGACAAATGCAGAAGGAGATTAAGCAGCACACTATGGTGCATCTGCTGTCCTGAGCAATGATTTATGAGCAGACAGAATTTATTGTGGACAACTCATTTCCTGGGGCTGCGATGACAAAGCAACACAAACGTTTTAAGTAATGCATCTGCTTATTGCAACAGGTTCTTAATTCATGACTGTCTGTGCCTTCATGATAACAGACCTTCCATCCTCATCCTCTTTGTTGCCGTTGCATCCCTTAACCATCCGGGGAGAGCACATAGGGCACTTGGGAAACTGCAAGACTTCTTAGCGCGTGTCTTCTGCAAGCCCCTTACCGGGCGAGGTATCCCTGGCCTTGCTGTGTATGTTCAGATTATCTCTGCTGGTCTGAGATACTTGAAACAACTGCGCTGGCGCCTGGGAACCTGTAGTGCTGTAGCTGGATGGGGAAGCACAGTCATCCGTCTGTCTGTGCTCTGAGCTTGGTGGGTGTCTGGGTATCGGCAATGACTGGATACTGAAGACCTCTCTTTCTCCCTATTCTGCAGCACCTCCTAGGGCTCGCGTCGGCTTCGTAGTTACTGTTGTTCGCTCTGACACTTGCATTTTCAAAGTTACCGAACTGTGGTGTCTGCCAAAGGCAAAGGCAGTTCTCATAACCCAGGATAACCCGAGCCATTGCTCTCGTACAGAGCCATGCGCAGTTTTCTTGAAGGACAGCAAAATGGGCTTCGATGTCGTCACGCGGATAAACATTACTTAAGGAAAACCACTGTGCTACTTAGATGAAGATTGTGCTCTGATGGCAGGAACTCATAAGGGATATAATACTCAAACTGAAGTCTACAGTTACCTGTGGCTGAGGAGGTTATTGAGCTTATGGATGGGGAACCAGCCCATAATTACAGCTCTAATGGGAAGCTGGTGAGTCGTTCAGTTACTGCAGTGAGAATGACGATGAAAGTCTGGATAGACGTAGTCGGGGAGCAGGGCGTTTCAGTAGTGCCATAACTTTCAAATACACGGTTGGAATTACTGTTTAAACGTTCTCATGTATAGGAAGGAAAAATTCATTATCTGAATTTTATCTGAACTGTTGCAGTGGAAGGCCCTGCTACAAAATGTTTGCTATGACCAAAATTTGTTTCATAAGGTTTATGTTTCCTTGCTAAGGAAAGGAAGAGCTAGCATCCCCTTTGCAGGGGGCTAGCGCTCTCGAGGGGGTTCTGCAGAAGTTTAGTAAGTCTTACAAGGTTCTTTGTTATTCCCCTCCATCAGCTTCCCTTCCCTTCCCTCCTCCT
>VZTV01053610.1:9305-22605 GCA_013400875.1 Anhinga rufa
GGGCAGCCCAGCGCATCCTCTGGAGACTCAGCCTGCCGAGCACCAACCCATGCACTAGAAACAAAGGCAGCTCTGCCCACCACCTCCCTAAAATCAGGTGTGTCCCCACACAGGCCATTCAGCCCAGGTGCAAACATGGCCTCTGACCCTCAGGGACACGAAACACCTCCTCCGAAGCAGCAACAGAGTACTTTTAATAAAACAGCAGCCTTCTTAAGCACAAAGACTTCTACCTCTAAATGCATTTTAAGTTGCCACATTTTATTTCAACTACTACAGCATCCTCTTCAAGCCCATGGGTCTGTTTAAAAGGCCTCATGTCCAATTTTCTATATATGTTTTATTAACTTTTAAAGGATCACATTAACATTCAATTTTTTAAAAAAGGGAACAATCGATCAATAAGCACTTTATTATATCTAGGAAGTAGGCTGCATCCTCTCTTCTGAAAACTATTTGTGGCTCTTCCAATAAAGATAATTATCTGCCTTTCTCTGACAGAGGGATTTATCATATTGAATTGAAGAGTACTTTGAAGAGGCAATGTAACAGCATTGCTAACTATCACCAGCACTGCTTCTGAATGTGCTAACCCACGTTACACTAACAGATCACACCCTTGCAAAGCTTGAACAGCCACAGTTAAAATTACAGACATTAGCTCTAGGCAGGATGGACCACACTCAGGGTTATTTTTCATGGATCCTCTCCATTAAACTCTGAAAACACTTTTCTAATCTCACTCCTTAGTAATTCTGGGGAAATCATTTAAGCATGTTTGGGGGAATGCAGAGGAAGAAAGTATCTTATGTTTTCACTACAATTACTATTTGAGTGGAATCTAACCATCGGACAGGTCATTCTTACCTTAAAATACTTTAAAATTTCCTCTCATTTGAATATTCATGCAAAAACATCAAACTATTTATTTATTTATTTTCAAAGTAACTTGTGTAGCACAACAAAACAGTTCAGTTCTTCTCCTTTGACTATGGATGACCTTAGAGTTTAGATTGGAAGCCTAATTTTTAAACAGCTTATATCAGGTAAGATGAGACTCACCCTGGTCTTTACTCCTTCATTTGTTTCAGCCTCTTCAATTCTCTTTGAGACTATTTAGAATTAGGAAATTGAGGCAAGAAGATTCGCAGCACTGTGTAATGAAAAGCCATTCCTATGGAGCACAACATCTTTACATGTCTCTCTCAGTGTCCCAGTGGAAATCCTTTAGTCCAGATTTGACCAGTGACAAAACATGTTTTTACTTCATGAAACATTTGACATAAAATTAACCCCATTTCTACTAAGACTGCTGGTACAGTTCCCTTAACATTTATTTTGCCAATCACTTTCATAATCACTGATCCATAATGAGCTTTGTTGCATTGTTGAAAACATTAGAACTGGGTCGATTTTAAAGTTAGCCACAAATGGGTTTTCTTCAGCAATTCTTAGAAATTTCTTAGAAATTAAACAAGACTTCTTCACTTTTTTTTTAAATTTGAATTTTTCATGTAGCTTCAAATCAAACAAACCGCACAATTTCTAGCCCAGTTGATGGACTTCCATCAAGAAGAAATCTCAATTCTTGTGCTGTCCAAAATGGAGTAACAAAATAACCGAGTTCCAAATGCCCACTGATGCTGCATTATCTTACAAGAGGAAATATGTGCATGATACGGAAAAAAGTCTTCATTCCTAATATGTGGCTGATTCTTGTAAGCTAAAGGAAAAACTATGGCAGGCCTTACCAGTGTGGCTTCGTTTGTGAACCATGAGCACATTGGGACCGATGCAAATTATCCCACAGATATCACATTTTAGCTTTCCGTTAGGAAGTCGAATGCCTCCAACTCCTGACATAGCCTTGCTGCCTGGGCCATTGTGTGAGCCATTCATTTTCTCGCCCGAGGTATCAAGCATTCGTAAATCCTCCGCACATTCTTCCCCATTCATTTCACAGGCACGCCCATTCTCTTCATCACTCTGAGTCTCTATTTTAATATTACCGGCTGAAAAAAACAATACAGGATGCCACTCAGTTTTGTTACAGAATAAATACAGTGGCAAAGAAACAATCACATCAGAGATAGATAACTTCTAAACAGCATGTACAATGTACCTAAATAACAAAAGCTACAAACACAACTACATTTCTATGAGCAATGCAATGATTTTGTAACACAGGGAGTAATGAACAGTATCAGTAAGAAAAATACAAGGCATCCAGGGATCTGGGAACCCAAACAACATGACAAGTCTATTCCTAGGTCACTTTGAGATTTTTGCATTTGTAACTTTCATTTTGACAATTCAGGCTAATTGGAATGAAGCTTACAATTAATCCACTTCACATGAATTTGTCCAGAAAAATTGTGTAAGTAAGTAACTCATCAAAGACAATGGATGCAAATGAACTGAAAATGCAACATTCTCCACCTGTCAGGAAGATCCCAAGGTTTGGACCAGATCCAAATATTTTTTTAAAGTTCTATGGGGTAAGCAAGGACAATGGGAAAGCAAAGAGTACAAACACTGATAGAGATACCAGGGTGGGGAAGGATGGAAGGAAGAATTCAAGAGGAAGAACTAGCATTACAGGAAATTACAGGAATGATAATTGTGGTTTTAAGGCAGTAGGATTAGGATCACTGAGTAAGAGGAGAGGAGCTCTACAGCCATAAACTCCTATTAAAAACCAGTCAAATCAGCAAAGGTGGGTGGGAAAACTGTTTTAACTTTATTGGGTAAATCCTTTGTGTTATTATCGCATAGGTGACAATTGCTTGCAGCTAGAAGAATAATTCAGGTATAAATTTGGCATAGCCTCGCTACATGTCATAGCACGTAGGTTGGTAAATTTGATCTGATATAAACACAGCAAAGCTAAATGTTAAGGAAAAGGGCCAAGATTCAGATCAGTTAATGCCAGTATTCATTCCTCTTCTCTTCACAGGACTGTATGATGTTTTGTGTAGAATAAATCATCTTTACAGTGATTTCCCTCTTTTCTAATGTGATGATTTTGGTGAAAAAATAGTTCTTCATTAGGCTGAAAAAGACCATTTCATTGCCCCAAATCTTACCTTCCTTTCAGTGAAAAACCTCTTCCTTCACCTCACCCCACCCCCAAAAAGACAGCATTTACTTTAGTGGCTAGCTGAGTACACAAGAGGTCTGTTTCACCCAATAAAGACCAGGCCTTTTCCTTTTGTGGAACAGTAGTTTCTTGGTAGCCTTATTCATAAGTGGTGGTGTAGGAGTGACATAATTAAGCTATGAGCAATAATTACTTCAAGAGATGAAAGACACCTTGACATCATTTGAAATTGAAAGGTTTGACAGACTCTTCTCTGCTACACCCTGCAACCTCCTGGGTGTCCCAGGAGGTTGCATGGATGTGACTGACAACAATATCTGACTCAAAATCCTAGTGGAAAACATGTTGAGCATAAAGGTGTTCACATTTCTGAACACTGCTTAACTGGACACCTTTTATAAAGTCTACCAATCTAGGCATTTTAATGATTTTTCAAATATTGCATTTTAAATAGAAATCATATGCAAGCAGAATGACTGCACATCATACATAGCATTTTTTCCTTTAAAATGTATGCCCTAAAAAGGGAAATAATTTAGAGATATGGAAAAAAAAATAATCAATGATTAAACATTGATTTACAAAGCTGGTGCGAGTGGCTAAACAGAACTGATCTACACTATTCTGCAAATTCAGTGGACTAAACTCCGTTTTGCTGTTTTCACCACGGTGAACAGAAGCAATAGAACTATTTGGTTTGAGCATATGACAGATTTTCTGTAATTCACATCCCATTTTTTTTCTCTTAATTATAAGAATAATGATTTGAATGTACATATATTTATAGAAAACAATTACAGGCTCCTTGCCTGCCAGGAATTTGGAGAAGGTGGCTTTTGAAGTAGGCTTTATATTAAGTTAAAACAAAATACATGTGAAAAAAGCAAAAAGAGCAGACTACTTAAGCCCTTTGGTAGTGTATGCAGACAAATAGACATTACTGAGAAGCAAAATGACACAAACAAAAATCATAGAAGTAGGAACTAGATGGAAATGCTCTGTAGTGAGCTGAGTGTCCAGTATACTTACGGGAAAAAGATTTGGGAATTATTGCATGAAAGTCCCTAAAGCCTTCTGCCCCGTATGCAGCTGCAATAAAGAAGGCAAACAGGATGCTAGTTTGTGGTACTGATAGCAGTAAATGTAAAAGAAGATGGCATTATTGCTATAAGAGAAGTGCATAGGAGAAAGACAGAACTATCATCATAGAAGCAACACAAGCAGTTTAGGATGTTGCAGGAACAGCAGCCGGACAGTTGGCAGGGGAATCCTGAGCTGCCCAGAACAATTCCCATTTGTAAAAACGCCCTTTTCTTCCAAAGCATCCAACAAGTTTTGTCATGTTTTCTAAATGCATAACCTCTCTTGGGTATTCCCCTTGCTTGCAGGTTAACTCCTGCTGAAGTTGAGAGGAACTTTTGTTAACGTGTCTCAAAAGGGTCAACGGGAGCAAGGCACCTAATACAGCCTTCTCCCGCCCCCAGGGAAACCACGGGCCCCTACAGGGCAAGCTTCCTCTTAGGACTTATTTTTTGCCAACATGCCCTCTTTGTGTGCCAGAGATCTCTTGTTTCTAGTCAGATGTCCTTGTTTCTAGTCACAGCAGTTATAAAAAGTGAAATTGTATTGCTTTCTTCTCATGCTGGCTGGTCTTATGCAACGGAAGAAGAGGGAGTTCAATTTTTTATATATATTATTGTGTATATTGGCATATTTTTTGTTCGTATTTCTAAGGCTTGTCCTCACAACCTATCTACTCGAAAGTAGCTGCACAAACACATGATACCCTGCATATTATGAGTAGCCATGTGCAAATTAACATGCTATGGGGCACACTGATACAAGTAATGATGGAGTTCATTACTTGACATAAGCAAAGATAGGGATATTAATCCAGTCAGTCTTCACTAAAGCTCTCACAGCTATGCCCCTGGACTGCCGTAGCTGTGCTGCTCAATAAACGCCCCCATGCAGACAAGGCCAAGCATCCAGGATGCCCTTACAAGTGCATCCATTTGGCAGCGCAGCTCACGGCAGGGGCTCGGTTCAGGTGCGGTGCTCACCTTGCCAGTGACTGCTGATGGATGGTGGTGAGGCCACCTGCCTCGCCCTGAGTCCTCACAGAGATTTTATAGGTCTAATTAACAAACAAAATCTCTTCACGTTCAAACTTAGCACTTTTTGCAAACCTTTTTTCAAATGAAAACTAGTGAAAAAAGCACCACTGATGTAGGAGACCCAACAGGAGAGAGAAGTCTCTCCAGTTGAAATACTAAGGATTTTTATTAGATCTGAATGAGAAATGGGAAGGCAGGCTATACAATTTTTTCTTCTGGAGACTTAGACTGAAAATAAAAATCAATAGTGTTCTCTCTTTCTTTTGTGAGAGAGGTTCCTGTCCGTCCCTTTCTATAGTGGGGAAAATCACTCTTAGAGCACTGATGATGTGACAAATACCTGGGAATCAGACTTTTCAGATGCATTACTGATCAAGAACATACTAAGCATTTGTACAAGGTTTCTCAAACAGTTACTCAGTACAGTCTTTGTAGACATAATTTCTCTGCACATCCATGTCTGTGTACACATACATGCAGACATTAATTAGCTCTACAGTAATTCATGGTAATAATTTCTCATCGGCTCTTCTAACATCATTAAGACATTAGTCATTAATAATTTTTTTCAGTTTGGTTGGAGATGGCATTAAAAGGCTCTGTATTTTACTCTCTTTACACATTATTGCAGTCCAGGGGAGTTTTTTTGTGCAAGGATTGTGGAGTGCACCACTGTCACTGAACTGACAGCTCTCCCCTACTCCCTTTCTACCTACCCAGAGTGTGGAAAAGTTACCCAAAAGGAGGGCACTGGGTGGATCTCTTGTGTTTTCTGATGTTGACTGGGAGCTTCACTCAGAATTTTCTAAAGAGCATTTGAAATTCCTGTTACAAAGACTGTTCTGTATTCTGCTGTTAAAGGTGGTTTATGCAAGTCTTTGGAAAAAAGAGAATCGACATGTCAAAGGGGAAAAGGGTGATCATATGATTTATCACTGAAGAGCAGCGTAGCTGGCTCAGCATAAGACTCAGGCTGGGACAGTCGGGAAGGCAGGATGGAGGGTGAGGTGGCAGAGTCACTCTTCCCTGGAAAGAGCTGAGCAATGTGGAGAGGGAGGGGAGGCATTTTGCAATAAGTGAGAGTCAGTAGTGGACAGAAAGGAGAAACCAAATGGACCTCCTGGAAAACAGGACATGGAGGGTGGCTTTTAAAGGACAGAGGAATAGGCAGCTGGAAAAAAGACATATGAAGAATTAGTCATCTGTTTTCAATCCATTGCCAATTTACCTTCTCTTATAGCTATGGGACTCCCTCCGAGATATAAAATCCTTTCAGTTTTGTGAGACTTTGGCACCAGCACAGGTTTAAATACCTGGGCCAAAATCCCATTTGGAAGGAGGTATTCACTTCCCAAGTCATATTCTTTTCCAGTGGGATTTTTAAAGAAGAAAAAAAGCATAAGACCTGGCTATCAAAGGAATTTAGAGAGTAACAGAGAAAGATAAATTGCACTGAAGCTTCTGGGACATTTTAACAATACAGTTCCCTAACCCACTTTGATTTTTAATGGGATTTGAGCATCTTTACCTACTTCTATCCCAGTAGGTACATAACTGCATCTTGTGGCATTTACCTGCCTCTAAGAAGTTATATTTTAGCCTTTCTTTGAAAATAACCATGATAATCTGATTTTTGGTCCATGCAATGTCTTGCTCATACTTTGTAGCCAACAGCAAAGAAAAGACCTCTCTTCAAGTTGCTTCAAAAAATTTAGGTGCCCATAATTTTTCATTTGAATAGCTCATTTGTTATTCCAAGACAAGTCAGAAGGATTTTGTTGATGTCAGCTGATGTTTAAATGGTAGCTTTGAAGTCCAACAAGAGTTTTTCATGAAGGCACCATAACTATCCAAGCAGCAGACATAGGTAGCTGCAACAATACATGGCTGATCTGAACAGTGGATTAGCACTGCTTTGGTGAGGAGGAGAAAACCTTTAACACCATCCTTTCTAAGAAATTAATGAAAATGTTGCTAAAAAGTCAGAATAAGATGAAGAAAGCCTATCAGGCCAAAATAAATCACCTCAGCATGCCAACATGTGTCAACAAAAGCAGCCAGGATCTCTTCCTGTTTACATAGGTGCAAAAACCAGAAAACAGAATGGTGCCAGCAATTCCACCTGTTATTTCTGATATAAGACATAACAGCTATTCTGTTTTGTTACAGTGCACCAAATTCTATCACTTGGCTATGACCTGAAATCGAAACCTTCCCACTTTTCTTTTTACATCATGGTCATTTACTGTAGCATCAGCTCTGTTCTCACCACATATGAGCACTGCGGGTGGAGGATGCCATTCTCAGAAATGTAAGGCACACAAGCAAGTTTTTTGTCCACAGAATATTTAAGGAATCAGTATTCACTGGCTAGACCTGACAACAACAAAGACCAATTCTTTAACTTAAATTATGTTTCCATTAATAATATCTTTCCCTTATGAGCTTCTGAAGTGACGTGAAGACTCAGTAGATGTAAAAAAGGCCAACAAAAGGTCTGGGCAGAGCAACCATAGTTATGCAATAGCCCCAGCCCTTCTTCAGTCAGTAAAATTCAGAACACACAACACAACATAGGTGGGACTGATTCAAACGAACCAGTTATTTAGCTATAGAAAAAGCAGATGCATCCAAGTGCTCTTAAAAATGACTGGTTTGCCCTCTCCTTTCTACATGTAGCACTGCATTGCCCAGCTAATCAAGCATTTGCAGTGTCTGCGTGCGTAAAATGCTGAAAAGTTAGAGGCAGCTCAGAATTGCCTAAAAAGTTAGAGCCTACAAAGCAACTTAATTGCTATGGACAAAAGGAAACACATCAATAAATAAAAGGGGCTGTATGCAGCCCATGTTGCACAAGCTGATATGTAGGGCTTCTGTTAAAACAGGACCCAGCATTCACTGTGTCACAGGGCAGAGACCACTAGCACAGCGGGAGGCAAACATCTGAGGCAGGCAAGGCAGCCCAGCGACATGGTGCTGGCACCTTGTTGTTCTGCTTGAGAGAGCTGAAGTCTTTACCACAGGCTGCAACATGGCGAAGAGGGGGCAACAGATAAAACTGAAGGCTTCCTAATGACAGGCTCTTAGCTGGCTTTTTAAAGGGAAACAAAAATAACAGAAAGAAGAGTAATAGCAGGAACCGCTGGGGCACACCTGCAAGTAGAGCAGACTGGTGCTGACGGATAAGGAGATCCTCCCTGAGGGGTCCGGGCTGCCCCTCCTTTGACTCCAAGTGCCAATCAGCCCTTGGCAGTCAATATCTTCCCTACTCTAATTTCAGCTTTCAATCAAATGCACATTATTCCAGAAACACAGGCGTCCCCAGATAAGCTATCTCCCACGGGACAAGGGGTATGAGGAGCTCCACCCACGCCATCGCCCATGACTGCCACTTCCCCCCACTGCTGAGTGCCCCACTGCTGCCTGTGGGGATCTGCCTGGTGTGCCAGAGCCCCTGCCAGTGCCTGCCAGCATGCACGGCTCAGCTTCACCTGCAAGGAGCAGGGGGCTGTGCTCACCACATTGCAAAACACATCGACATTGTTTTCCGGGGGCTGCAGTGAGATCAAAACATAGGGAATGCAAACAAGTGAACTAAACAACCAATAAAGTATGTCCTCTTCTAGGTACAAAATGTGGCTCTTGCTCCATGGTGCGGACTCCCAGTAAGCTCCTGTTAGTTACCTATGGGAATCCTCTAATGCACTAGTAAAGACAGGCAAGTTAAAGACAGAATCAAGTAATACGCCTGAAATCTACTCACACACTTGAAGCTAGGTGCTTTTTATGTATCTTTCTGAATTTGTGTTTCAGCAGGAAACGATCTGTAACCAAGCCAAGGGGCTGATCTGGTTCATATTTAGTCTTTGTTGTGCTACTCACTAGTACATTTTGTACTGGATTCAAGTTATTTTTTCAAAGGACTGTTAACTACCTGGCTGCTTGATGTTCATGATCTGAATTATCAGCAAACCTAAGTTTTAAAGGTGAGAGAAAGAGCGTTATCAAGAAAAGCCATGCCAAACCTATTTCTCAAGTTCCACATGTATGTGTAACCCATGCTTCCTCTATATGAAGTGCTCTGCATCTTTTACTCGCTGCATGATGGAGAAGCTAAGGGAACTGCTGCAGTCTTGCTGGTAACAGGCTTTATTGACACTTTTCTGTTTTGAGAAGTAAGCTGGGAAGATTTTCAAACTGGAGGAAAAGGTTTGCTGACAAATGATGGCAAGAACAGAGCTTCTCATCCTCAACGTCTTTGCCTCTTCTGCTTCCATAGGATTTTTTTAATGTGGTCATTAAAGGATGAGGAAGTAGCAAAAGGGCATTTAGCAAGAAATTTTTAAAAAGCAAAGTGACCTCAAGTAACAATATGCAACAGCAAGGTAAAAACATTGCCATATATGAAAACATTCCCGGCTCACACAGGTATATCTGTGTGGATACATATGCTTATATGCCAAGTCTGGCACCTGTGAAGCTGCCTTCTCCAGAAACCCTAAAGACACAAATGTTGTGGCTTATGCTCTTCCCCATACAGCAACAGTTACCCAAGAGAAGCAGAGCCTCAGACATACGATAATCTAACATTTATAAGGCATCCTCCTTCTCTAATCCTTCCACAAAGCATGCTTTGGTGAAATTCATGGGTGTTAACCTGTCCTCAACTAATGCAACAAAATTCTAGCTAATGGTAGTCACATGTGGCAGCGTGGGAGAACGTGAAAAGTGTGCACCTGCAACAATTAGTGTTTTGGAGAAGAGGAGCGACTGCACTGAGATTTAACAAAGAGACCAAAGAAGCTCCTCACAGATGGGAGAGAGAGGCAGGTTCTTGCATGAAGCCATGCTGTCATGGCTGGAAGTTGTCCTTACGCTGCTGCAAACCCAGGGTTTACTGTGGGAATCCCTAGCCAAAGCAGTTTAATAAATGCAGAAATAAGAGTCACGCACAGCTACACACTTAAGGTGAGCAGTTGTGTACAAATGATGTGAATTGTAGCTAGAAGGGGAATTTTAAGCCTGCCCGGCCAAGAGAAAACCTTGTGAAATCTGAACATGTAGGGAGAATATTGGTCAGACCCATACCAGCTGAAGATAGCAGTCATTACTCTGCAGAAGAAAGTTACCACTTGGGAGAAATGAAGTGTCCTTGGGTCTGCAGTAGGAAGGGGAGGACACAGCTCCTAGGCTTGCCATACAGCCAGCGTGGTGCATGGTGGGTCACAGGGACAGGGGGAGATGAACTGTTTTGTACTTTGCTTTAGAGCACCTACATTTGCCTTGTCCTGAATGCAAAGTTAGCTCTTGTAAACCTTCCCCTTTTCATGCCCCAGCTCAGTGAGCTAATTATACATCGTTAATTTTGTCCCTGGAGTGGCACAGAGCTACCCTGGCTCAGGATCAGGTCCTCGCAAGTCCACCCATGTGAACATTTGATGTGCTGTCCCTTTACTGTCAGCGAGATGGACATGGGGACTTTTACCAGGGACTGTTTAGCTACCATGATGATGTCTTGAGCACTATTTTACACAAGTGTCCATAGTTCCCTAGCTGTCAAAGGGTCAGTAGATCTAAAATTAGACCAAGCAGCTGTGTTTAGGTTTGGGGAGGTGCCTGTGGGTACTGTGCCAAGGCAGTGCACTGTCAGTATCCTCTTTCGAGAAGATGTCAGAGGATAGAATGGAGAAGAACCTAGCCATTTCAGCACTTGAGAGGGAATACTTTATGACAATTTTACCATCTTGCCTACTCAGAAAACAAATTGCAGATCAGAGTCCTCTGTGGTCTCTTCACTGGACAGGGGAAAAAAAAATCAGGGATACTGAAAGTTTATTTTAGACTAAAGTAGATCAAATGTAGACATCACTTTATGAGTGATAAAGTAGATGATCTCTTTCAGGACTGTGCAAAGAAAGTAACCCTGAGGTAGCCTGCTTTAGATCTGTTATTTTTCTAGAAGTATCCATCTTCCATCCGAGGGTATAGAAGTTTTTTTCTTTTGGAGTTGTAGAAATATTGCCAGAAGGTTTTGCAATGTAAACTGCTGTTTACCTGATTACAGTATGCTCAACCGTCCAATGGAAGGAAATCCTAATCTACATCTTCTGGGGAAGAGGCATAAATTGTTCTACACAAATCCTAAAGAAATTCTCTGAATGTGGACATACCAGATGGCTCCTGAGGAGAAAAAATGTCAGGACAAAATTAATTCTTTCCCACTGTGTATTGCAACCAATGCTTTGCTACAGGGACCTGGAGTCCTCCTCAGGAAATCAGTCCTCTGTGCTGAAATGCAAGAAACTGCAAATGATGCTGGGAGACTCTCAAACACTCAGAGATCTAGATTATTCTGAAAGTCTGAAAACTCAGTCAGGTCCACATTACAAAAAGATTTCTTGTGTTTCCTCACTTCCTTGGCCATTTTTCAGGCCTGCTGTTTCCTTGCTTTTACCTCAGGAAAAACAAGCCTTCCTTCCCTTCCCTGAGCAGAATCCAACCTTAACCATATTAGCGCTATGAGAAGTAGTCATCCCTGATGCTGGATGCCTCTTTTGTGAGGCATCCAACAAGCGCAAAGTTGTATGCTGTTTCCTTGGGTCTTTGAACACAATGCTAAGAGAAAAACCTAGATTTCACTAGCTTTCTGCAATAGCTGACTCAAAAAGAAGGAGACATTATTTAAAAAATCACAGTTTCTCAGAAAGATGTGGGGAAAAACATGACAGAAGTTCAGGCTAAAGAATTTTATATACGTCAAAAACTTTACATCAAGAACAGCATCCTAGCTGAACTTCCTAGCTCTGCTCTGCAAGCATACCTCAGCTATGATTTGAAACTACAGAATTTAGGAGTCCCGATTCCTGTCCTGAAGAGTATCTCCAAAATCAGAAAGGAACCGTGCTGCAGAAGAGAACTCCAAGCCGAGGTTTAGCTGAGTCTCTGGTGCAGGCATCATTATGCCTCCAGAGGAGAAAGGCCAATATGGCAATCCACTCAGGTACAGCCTCCTAAAACTCTGAACAAATCTTCAGCAATGCTTAAAGCTGGTGAATGTGAAGGGGAGTTTTAAAATTATTTTCCTGCTCTCTTGAACGAGTAATCTGACATTTGAAACTCACTGGAAACACAGTCAAGATCACAATCTTCAAACAGTCACAATCACCATGCTGAGTATCACTATCTTACATCAAAATGCAACCGTTTTCTTAACTTGGATGGTTCAACAAAGCATCCAAGCCAACATGTTGTTGGCAGAGCTTCGAGTGAACAGGCTTTCAAAATAATAGTTGTTGAATTAAATGGTCTCCAATAGCACCACTCAAGACTAAATTGTCATAAGTAGCCCAAAACTAACCATTATGAATAGGAGAAACCTTTATAACTCAGACCACAGAAATTCTTCCATCAAGGCCTTAATTTCTGGCTGAGGTATAGAGCAGAATAATCTAATATGGTTTAACCAGCATTCAAATACTGCTCGAATTTCTCTAAACTCTTCCACTCCTTTTAATATGCCTACCAATTATTTTAATATGTGTCCATCAACAAGAGGTTTTTACAAAAACATCTGATGTTTTGGGGTTCTCCAACCTCAGACACTAACGAAACTAGGTTATCAGAAAACAGATCAGCCTGGAAAACACTGATCATGCATAAATCAGACCCCTGTCTCAAGCTCCATATCTGAATTCTGGGCATCCAATCACCTCTGAAAATCAGGACCATCCTCTGTTTAGCATGCACATGCAGTCAGGCATTTGCTAGCTCCTCACAAACTCTGTTTGCCATAACCTGTAAGCTGATCAGTGGAGAAGTAGTTAACAAAAAGGACATGTATTGGCAATTTCTGATTTCAAAGCTCAGAGCCAGTTCAGGCACTGCTTCCCAATCTGCAGCAGAGGGAGACTATCAAACCCTTCTTCCACTGCAGCACCCCACAGACTGCAGACAACTATGAGGCAGTGGAGAGTAATTTTGAAGTATCTAAATTATTTGGGAGCTTAAGTCTCCTTGACTTTTAGCAGTATTCAAGACTTTTAAGAAAACCCGAGCTTCTCATGGGAGGTGGATAAACAGCAAA
>VZTV01053612.1:0-20268 GCA_013400875.1 Anhinga rufa
CTAGTACTTGCAGTAAATGTGGTACATTTAATATTTCTAAAAATGAACCTTGAATCTAATCAGAACCATTAGACATCCTGGCTGTTGTGCTAAATCTTCTTAAATGTATCACTGGAATAAAATCTATGGCCCTTTAGGTAGTATACAAGGAAGAGAAGAAATGTAAGAAATGGTGTTGCTCGTTATGTATAGCAAGATATTTTGAAACACCCAGCATGATGTAGATAAGGGAGATGTATTGAACTTATATCTCTGATCTCTATGAGAAAAAAAATTGGAATAAATTCAGAAAAACCACAAGCTAAGGATTTTTTAAAAATACCCTAAGGCATGACATGTAAAAAATCAACTTATTCTTTAAATGCTAATGTAAAAAGCTTTCTGAGGACAGAGCTGGCTGGTTGAGAACACTGGGACTTGCAGGGTTAATGGCTAATTTGTTTGTTTTCATATTTATTACCGTGTGGAAAATGTTGTTATGGAAACAAAATATATGCTATTTCTTAAATAGATATCCTCTCAAGGCTTATGGAACAAAGAAAATAAATTGAAGCTATTAGTGTTATTGTTGCTATTGGCTGCCTGAAATCCCAAAGATTGGACTGTAATTGATACTAAGAATCCAAAGATTTTAGCTTCCAGGTTTTATAGTAAAAAGGTAGAAAGCCAATAGCATTGTCATCTGCTTCTTGATCACTATGACAAACTGGGAATGGGTCCCCATGGTCCCTCTGCTTAAAGCATCCTGAGGTTTCCCCTGGTTTGGGAAGCCTGCAAGCCAAGAATAATTAACATAGAAATTCACCAAGTGGATTTGCCCTATAATTTGGTAAACCTGAACCTTAGCTTGAGGTCGATTGATGCTGAATAGCTTTTATGAATGGATCTGGACCCTCGTGCACTTTGAAAGAATCCATGCTTGGTTTGTAGGCATTTTGCCTTTAATTCTGTGGGAACTCATCAAACTCATAATTCAGACAAAATCTGTAGGCATTTTCTAGAGAAACCTTGCTTCTCTAGAAAGTTTCCATATGCTTCAGTTATGGTACAGAAATAATCATGATCGAAAGGGGAAATGTAAAGGAAGTTTCTGATCATGTTGTAAGGAGTGGATGAGAATCGTATGGTGGCAGTTGAAGTCAGGTAAATCAACCCTTGGTCCAGGATATAATTTCAGGCAGTGAGATGGATGAAGCATGTCTGATGACTGAACTTACTACAAAGACAGTGGACTTGTCACTTGAAATTCTCAATTTTCTCAATTGAATTCTCAATTTTCAGTGGAAGAAGCCTGTGTTACTTGGTTCTTTCATTAAAATAAGTTAAAATATATCTTATATTTTGGATAATATTTCAGTAGAATCAGGAGAGTACATTGGCTGTTTAAGAATGCTCTGCCAGGTATCTTGCATTATCCATGTAAACCTATGCAGACCTTTCCTTGAGGTCCAGCTGAGATATTCATTTTATCATTCAACTGGTAGAATAGTAGACTAAAAGAGTACATCAAAGGAATTAATCTCTCTGATATTCTTTGTTAGCCTATTTAGTCATAAAACAGGTTGCTTTAAAATGTTCTCTCTGTATTTATTCCAATTCATTTTATACAAGTCTCTGCTATAACAGTTGAGAACAAGGAAAGTGTTGATTATAGGTTTTTTTTCAGGTTCTATGAAGATTAATATTATCCCACATTTGAAAAGCTCATAAAAACTTAGAATTCAGCAAACAAGACTGTAAATGCAAATAATAGAGTGAGTTGGTGCTTCAGAAGTATACAAAATAATGTATTTTCTGATTTGTCAAGCATAAATGAGTCCCTCAGGGAAATTATGCTTGGCCAGTCATTCTGGTGAATATGCAGAAATACTGAGAAAAATAACTGAAATAACTGGTCTTGTGTTGGTAATGTTTTGGGGTTTTGTTTTGTTTTTTAGTTTGTGCTGGTAACAGTCTATCAAGACTGACTAATTTCAAATCATAGCATGTATGAAAACAGCTTTCCCTTAACTTTAGATACTGGATTACTTCTCTTCCTATCTTATATTTTTCTGTAATAATTTTCCTTTTAGGAAATTGCTTTGGGTATTACAGATCAGATTGCAGTTTTGAGGATAAATTTTGTAAAAAGGGATGTCACATCTTCAAACATGCTTCCCTCCTTTAAAGCTGTTTCCACATTCATATTTTAGAACCTTTTATGCATCTTTAACTCTTGAATTACCTTTGTCAGCTGTCACTATCAACTAGGGATCACCGCTCTTAACAGTTGCTGTCAGTTCTGAAGAGATGTAAATCCCTATGCCATATTCCACACGGCTGGAAAACCCAACGTCTCTGAACTGTTGAATACATCAAAGAATAAAAACAACCGCCCACATGCACAGTAAATACTATTTCTTCAGAAAATAACTTGCCCTACTTACTATCTAAAATAGTGACAAATATTTAATGTGCCACAAGATTAAAATAGATCAGAGTGACATCTGGATCACATAATAAAAGGAATGGTGAAAGGTCCATATATTCTGGCTTGGTTAGATATTCTGTGTAGTGCAGTTAAGCACAAAAATATGAGGAGATTTTTGTTGACTGCTGGAAGTAACTAATCAGCTTTTTGATAGAGTATATTTTCAATTAATTCATCTGTTTCTTAAAAGGACTGGTAAGCAACAGAAAGGTTCTTGACACTTATGGTAAGGTTGTTGAAAGACTTCTAAGATCACGATTCATTTAAAGTTAAGAAGTCATATTAGAAAAAGCCACGTGGCTAAATAATTTATTCATATCCTAAACCAGAGTTTCTGATTTCTGCAGTCAAAAGCAGTGAATAAGGCAGAATGCTGTCTTTGTAGTATTTACCAAGGAATTTTTCCCAAATTTTAAGTAATTAAATAATTTGGACATGTTCCATAATTATACTTATTGATGTTAACTGGTGATTTTGAACATGTACCTATTGTAATGATATTTGACCAAGAAGCCTACAGCTCAGCAAATCATCAGAGAACCAAATTGTTTGAGAATACCCCTAAAATCTTCACTAGGCTGACAAATTAAAGGACAAGTCTGATTCAGATTTACATAATCCTCCATTTTATTTTTTTAGTTTCTCAGCTGGAAATGGAAGAAAACATTAGAAGCCAAGACGATGGATTAGTTGTTTAACATGATTATAATTTTTGAAAACTTTTGAAATGTAAGAACATGTTGAGGAGGTTAGACTGGTACTTAAACATATGAAGGATTTGGGACCAAATGGCACACCTTTATTGCTGGTCAGAAAACATCATCAGCCAAATTGAACTCATAAATCTGTTATATTTGTGTGCCTAAGCACGTCCATGTTTGTGTGTGCATGTATGCCTGCATGTCCACATATATATAGAGAGAACTATACTCACATATGTTCTAAAGATTCATTTAATTTATATATTCTGATTTTTTTTTTCCCTGAATCCAGGTTGCAAAGATGAGTCAGTACCTTTCACTGCTGTTAAATCCCTCTGTTATGGACTTGGGATAGTTTCTCAAGGAAGCTAGAAGACAGATGCAGAGCAGGAGAAAATCACATATGAATTCTTTCTTCCTCCTTTCTGTTCTGCATTACTGTCCTTGAAGAGCAGAATATGGGAGGGAATGGCAAGCTCTTAGCCCTTTTCTCTACCATTCTAATTTTCTTCCTGTTCTTTAATCTATAGGTTTACTGTGTAACCTTGGAGAATCAGGGATGCAAATTGTGACTGATAAAGTGATGAGTTTTCTTTTTCACTGGCTATGTGCCTCTTTGCCTGTCTGCACAGAAGGAAGGACTAGTCTGGCAAAATCTCTTTTCCCATTAAGTATCAGACAAAAGAAGGAAAACAGTTATTTCTGTAGTTTTTGAGGAATACAATAAACATAAGATTTCATCATGGAAAGTTTTGTTAAAAATTGATTTACTGTTCTATGTATATTACCTGCTGGGAGAAACAGGGAGTTTAAAATTCATGACACTAGAACTGAGATCTGACAGCAGGTAGAACTGCTGAGACTGGTAATGAGAGGTGTCTTGATACCAACAACCCAATAAGTAACACGTGAGTGCTAATCTTTGCTTTTTATTTTCATCTTCACCTATTCATTTTCTACTTAAGCTGTAATCATAATTTATTAAATTTCAGCTCTTCAACTGCAAAATATTTTATAATTTTTAATATTTTACTTTTTTCACTATTGTCTAACTAGTAAACTAATTTCAGTAATTTTTTTTGTGTGTGGAGACAAAAAGGGGTAGTCTTGTATCTGAGGAAAATACTTTTAATCTTCCCAACAAGTAACAAACAAAAAAATTCAGTTCCAAACCTCAGGAGACATGCTTTTCACATGTATACACAGTAATTTATGGACTAGAAGGTTTATTCTGTACAGAGAATCATAAGCATTGTACGGTATGCACAAAACTGAAGATTAGGAGAATGCTGTTTTACTTCCATATGATTGTTACCTGGAGGAAATTAGCCCCAAGATATGTGGACTGGGGAAAGAATTAACATTTCTTTTTCTGTTTCTTCCTCAATACAATAAAATGGCAAAGAAATTATTCAGCTTTTAAGAATGAAACTCTTACAATGAAAGCTGAAATTCAATTGAACTATAAGTAGGCAACCTAGGGGGAGTTTTATATGGTTTTCTCTGTTTCTTTTGGGAATTCCAAACCATCAGAGAAGTCAAAACGTAAAAGCTTCAATAGGCTGACATTACTGATTAATAAGAAGCTGCTTCCACAGCCTAAGAATGCTAAAAGTGAAGACCAACCTAGTCCCAAATGAACAACTTCATGCGAAGAGTCTTATTCTACTGTAAATCCAGATGTCCATCTCTCATTGATGTCAGTGGAAATTCTGTGGTAGAGTAGAGTAGTATCTGTCCCTAAGGAATTACATGATTTAGATCTCAAAGGACAACTAATACATGAAACATGTAACAGTTGAAGCAAATTAGTCATTTGACAAAGATTAAGTGTCTTTTAGACTGGTGAAATAGATGTAAAAGGAATATGGTATTGATTTTTAAGTAAAAATCCAGAGAAGATATTTCAAAGAAACCATCTGAAGATATTTGAACAATGTAATTAATATAATTAACATTTGGAGCATGAAAATTTGGTTGTGATAGTGAAGCTGAGGAGATTGCTAACAGTCTAAGATATCCCTAAAAGGAAAGACGCAGGCCTTTTATTCCCTACAGATGTGCCTTTCACCATGGTCACTTTTTTAATGCACCACTGTACCACAGCTGTGGTACCACTATGTACCACAACCACAGCTCTGTCTTCTTTTACTTTTCCTGACAAGCCTATTTATTACATTTTTGGCAAATTTCCAGCCACCTCCAGCCACAATAGTTTGTTAGCTGTGTATAGAACAGGGCAGTCTACCAAGTTGTGAGATCAAATTTGTGACGAGAAAAGATTTGAGAATTTGGATTCAAATCACAAATACTTTTTCTTTAAAGTTTCTTTAAAGATTTGGACTTAATTTTATCCATCTCTAGTTCAAAGTTTAAAGGGAAATGACCATAAGTACATTCAAATGCCTCTCCTTCTACCTCTGTCACAGAATCACAGGACGGTAGGGGTTGCAAGGGACCTCTGGAGATCATCTTGTCCAATCCCCCTGCGTGAGCAGCACACCCAGGGCAGGGGGCACAGGACTGCGTCCAGGTGGGGTTTGAATGTCTCCAGGGAAGGAGACTCCACAGCCTCTCTGGGCAGCCTGGGCCACTGCTCTGGCACCCTCACAGGAAAGAAGTTTTTTCTCATATTCAGGTGGAACTTCCTGTGTTCCAACTTGTGCCCATTGCCCCTTGTCCTGTCATCGGGCACCACCGAGAAAAGTCCAGTCCCATCTTATTGACACCCACCCTTCAGATACTTACAAGCATTGATGAGATCCCCCCTCAGTCTTCTCTTCTCCAGTCTTCTCCTCATAAGGGAGATGCTCCAGTCCCTTGATCATCTTTGTGGCTCTCTGCTGGACTTGCTGAAGCAGCTCCCTGCCTTTAAATTGGGGGGCCCAGAACTGGACACAGCACCCCAGATGCNATTTCATGAGGTTCTCCTTGGCTCAACTCTCCAGCCTGTCCAGGACTCGTTGGATGGCAGCACAGACTTCTGGTGTCTCAGCCACTCCTCCCAGCTTGGTGCCATCAGTGAACTTGCTGAGGCTACACTCCATCCCTTCATCCAGGTTGTTGATGAATATATTGAACAGGACTGGACCAGTACTGACCCTTGGGGGACACCACTAGTTACTGGCCTCCAGCCAGACTCTGTCGCATTGATGACGACTCTCTGAGTTCTGTTGTTGAGCCAGTTCTCAATCCATCTCACTGTCCACTCATCCAACCCACACTTCCTTAGCTTGTCTATGAGGATGTTATGAGAGACAGTGTCGAATGCCTTGCTGAAGTCAAGGTAAACAACATCCACTGCTCTCCCTTCGTTGACCCAGCCAGTCACCCCATCGTGGAAGGCTATCAGGTTGGTCAAGCATGATCTCCCCTTGGTGAATCCACGTTGACTGCTTCTGATAACCTTCTCTTCCTCTACATGCCTGGAGATGACCTCCAGGATGAGCTGCTCCATCACCTTTCTGGGGATGGAGGTGAGGCTGACTGGCCTGTAGTTTCCCAGGCTGTCACAGAGAAATCTTGTTTGAACAGAAGCACTTAGCAATACTGGTTAGAAAAAAAAGAAGAAAATATTTTTTTAAAATTTGTTTTCAGTATGTTTCCTATGTTTCTTAATTAATTTTTAAACAAAAAATCTAAACAGACCTGTTAGAAAAGCTCTTTGGAATTAAAAACATATATTCCCTTTCAATCAATTTTGACATCTTTCAAGTTTCCTGATTATTTTCAGATGACCCAGCTGTACTCCAGACTGGTTGTTTCTCTTGAAAGAAAAATAAAAAATAAAAGAAAAAACTGATTATTTTTTTTTTGTAACAATCTGAGAAAAAAGAGGAAGAGAACATGAGCAGAAAATGTATCAGGAAAGAATCAATGATGTTACTTATAACATGATTATGTTGGGAACTGTGGTGCTGGAAATTATTTTATAGTATTGGAAAACATGTATGGTGCTGTGAAGGGCAAATAAGAAGCCAAACTTAAAGAGCGACAACTTCCAATCTTGATAATAGTGGTTGTGTCACCAGAATAGAATTAGACTTCTGCTACTAGTTTGGAAGGGAAAAAGACAGTCTGCTTTACAAAAAAAAGAAAATTAAAAATAAAAAATCATATTTAGCATTGTTTTATAAAAATTTTCCAATTGCCAAATAATGGAAAATTTGCAAGAAGTCACAGGAACCATTCTTGTATAAAATTCTGAATTACAAATTTCTATCACTAGCATTAAAGCAGTTTCACATCCTTTTGAAATTAGCATCTTCTATTATTTTGATGAAATCCTTATTCCACAAAAACATCACAGAGCATTAATGAAATTTAAACAGTTTTGTATCAATGCCAATGTGAGTATGGATCTTTCAATGCCCAATAAGTTAAGAAATGCCATTTAGGGATCATGAAATTCCCAGAAATACCTTTCATAGGAGTACAAAGTGATTGACGGAGAGTACAAGAAGACTAGTCAAATGATACCAAAGGTTAATTTGTGTATCTGTTGGAATAGAACGTGTAGGCACATAGTCTCTAGGGATTGCATAGCCTAATTAGATAGCCACTGGCCTTTAATTTGTGTGACTCAAGTGTCAGAATATAAGACTGAAATTTTGTAATTGAAAGGGAAATGCTTCCTGTATTGCATTTATTATATTTGTTCAGCTGTAATTTCTATCCTCAGCTCTGCCATCTTCTCATGTGTAAGAAATTAAAACAAACATGAAAACAAGTATTGGTTACAGAGACTGTTTTGACCTCCTCACTCACACAATGTAAATCTCTTAAAGAAAGAAGTCCTATTGAATAAAGGTATTATTTTGTAACCTATAAAGTTTATTAGACAAATTCCTCATGTCACCTGCAAAATTTGGGGTTTGTGGCTTAGAGTGAAAATACAGAATGAAGGCTGATACATTTCAAGTTCTATGACAGATGCCATGATATAAACCATGTGTAATTCCTGTGGTGCTACCTGTTCACTGCCTTATTACTCATAATTTGTGCCATTTTGAAATGACTGAAGTTTCGTATAGGCTCCTGTGGCTATGTATTTTATTAGACTTTTGTATACCCTTAACCAATAGGAAACAGTAGACACCAGAATTAGGTGAGGTGCAGGCCACTTAGACCCTATCCCAAATGCCAGTGACAGACGGGCAGGTATGTTGTGCTGATTCTTTTAATCTGTGCATCCCTCTGGATTTCCCACTATTGTATGTCATTTCATTTAGTGATTATGTAAATTATGATACAAATTATGTTTACACATGGAAGTCTGTGTAGCTGATAAAGTGGTGTAATTTGTGCTATCATAGAATTTGAATGACATACTGAGGAAGCTGAAGGTAGTACAGAAGGAAGGAGACTACTGTAGTAACTTAATTGCCTGTTCCCCTAAATACCTTCTTTCTCACAGTGAAGACAATTCCAGTTTCAGATACTGCTTTCACAGAAGCAGTCTTCCAGATGTTAGCTGCTAACCTTACCACAAATCAGTATCATTTATGTTCTAAAGTATTTATTTACTAAAGCAGCACTTTGTAGTGAATGTCCCTGGGTGAGGGTAATTTGCTATTCTGTTAGGAAGTGGCTCTGGAGCTTGCGTAACAGTTGTGTTATCTGAATCGAAATACTGAATGTGGTGATAACAGCAATCACCGAGTTACCATATGATGTACCTTACTTGAGCTAATATTTTTGGGGAAAGACATGGGGGTCCACAGTGCCTCTCTGAACTAAGCAGCTGTATTATGACATGTTTTCTGCAAGACCAACAGCAGTTTGCAGTCCACTGCTGAGTTCAACATGCTTAGTGTGGTGAAGGTGACATCTTCAAAATCAGTTTCTTGCAATGACACTGAAACTGAGCTCCAATTCAGTAGTTGAATTGCCCTTGCTGTGTCTTTCTGTATTGCACTAGCTTTCTGTTGCAGATAAAGCCTGAAGAAATTGTAGTATTTTGACAAAGCTACAAGTCTGTGGCACACACTGATTAAAATGAATATAACCTCTTAACTAAAGCCTGCACCATTTTTCATATTAAGGGATTCTCTGCAAATGCTAATTTATTGGCTATTTCATGACGTGTTTATCATTGGAAATTTAAGATATTTGAGATGGTGAAGTTAATGAAAATAATCAACTGCATTAAATGCCATTACTTTAAAAATCAGTCTTTAGTGAGGTTGTGTATTCAAAGATCTTTTGTTCTGTTGCTTACTGGGATAAATCAGGAAAAGCTTAATAGCAAACCTGACTCGTTATCACTATTTCCAAGAACACTAGAAAGGTTTACAAAGCTTTTGAGGTAAACATTTCAGATGACTCTGTTTTTCTATTGTTGAATGTACATCAGTTCTGCTGGTTAACCCAAGGCAACTGTCACTTGTTTTTCTTCCAGTTCAGTTGATCAGTGGCTGAGATGACTCATTTTCAGCCGTCTTTAAAATGAGTTTAGATCTTCAAAAAAGATTTTGGAAACACCAAATCACAAAAGAGAAATACATTTTGAAATGTAGTATTATATCTCAAACTTTTTCCTATTCTGAAATTTAAAAAGGAGGATCTAATAATATAAATTTATTTATGTGTGGTCTTTTACATACTGCTAAAGAAATGGCAACACATCGTTAAACCAGAGAGCCACTTCTAATTTGCATGTCACTGTGGATGATAATGCCATTTCCTTATAGAGAAAGTATTTATTTCTACAACAACTACACTTTTATGTTTAAGTGTATTTGGCATATACTCCAGTTATTTTTTTTCAACTTCAACCTGCATATTTCAAGTAAGAAAACCAAATATTTTAAATCTTATTTAGTAACTGTGGTAAAACACAGATCCATCTAATTAAACTTTTTTATCTGTCCTGAGGAGTTACTAAAATGCTGAAAATATTCTATAATTCTGTTATTTATATTACATAATATATCAATTAAGGATATCCCAACAGTTTCCTGCTTGTTGATAGTAGCTAGGTCTTGATGCTCCAAAGGAAGCTGTAAGATTGCTTCTGAAGACAGTTGGAGAGTAATGTGACCCACATTAGGTCACACTGAATCTTCAATAGATGAAATTGCCTTAGAATTTCAACCTTAAAATGTGAAGCTTAATTATTTCTTGTAATTTTGTTATCACATTCATGGATATTTACACAACTGTATGGTTTAATTTTGATTTTTATGAAATTCTTGACCTTTGCAACAATTAAAGTTATTTTCAGTTTTCCACCGCTCCTAACAATTAAACAAAACAGTTATTTTCAGTTTTCCACCTTTCTTTTCTATTGAGTGCTCTTTTTTAATTGTTTCATAAAAAAAGAAACAGACCCTAATTTTGCTTCCTCTACACCATTTATCCTGTACTATTTTCTTATATACCTCCTTTGATCATTTTCTTCAGTGTTCTCTGACATGATCTCTTCTTAAAATATATTTTTAAAGTGGTGACTAGAAAGGCACAGGCCAATCTCTGTGAGCCTTTACAGTAGGTCATGATAATGGATAATGATAGAGTATTGTTTTTCTATATTTTAATTTTAGATTTATTTATTTATTAATTCATTTAATTGCACTAGACTTTGTGTGAAGGTTTTCTGCGATCGTTACCCAACTTAAATTTTGAGGTGATAGGATCCCTTTTCATCTGAATATCAAGATGTCAAAATGTATGATTGAATCCATCTTCCGGTGGCTCTTATTAAGGTAAATTCATATTTTTTACAGTTGGTAAACACATAGTGAGATTAACGTTACATACAAGTGAGAAGTTCTTTCTTGAGTCACCTCTTAACACTCTAAGTAAGAAGTTATTTCTCTGGGAGACATGTAGTTCCATCTGGAAAACATGCAGACTTTCTGAAATTTATTAAAATTAGTAGGCATCAACCGCTCTGTGTTTTGTCTTAGCCACATATAAAAATGTCTAAATGAAACAAAACAAAATAAAACTTGAAAATTAAGGATTTTGGATGTGCTATCATAGACCAAATGCAGTGGAGTAGATCATCTACTCAAGCATAACATCTCTCACAGTGGCAGAGAATTCATGGGAACACTTTTTTGCAGACCAGACTGAAAAAAGTTGCTTTCAGCAGAAATTTCTTTCTAAATCACAGTTACTATCTTTCCACTGATGTAATAAAAACATTATGATTTATGACTCCTCTGAAACTTGTCTGTTGAAAATGTAATGTTTTATATTAACAATGAAAGGTTTTATTTTAATTTATTTACAGATATGTCTCTATGTTGACATAGAAGATATTGACATAGAAGTTTAGTTTAGGCATTGAATTGACATAGACATTATTGACATGTAACTTTAGTTGCAAACAGTCATTCATCTGCAACTGTAGTTGATCATTTATAGAAAAAAATGAGAGTTGGGGAATGTCTATGGCGATGTTCTCCTGTCCATTTGTCCCATTTAATTGTCCTATTTCAAATAGTTGCCATCTGAGAAAGGAAATGAGGAGTAGCTTCTTGCAGATTCACATTTTCACAGAATCACAGAATGGTAGGGTTTGGAAGGGACGTCGAGAGATCATCTCGTCCAACTCCCCTGCGTGAGCAGGCACACCTAGAGCAGGGGCACAGGACCGCGTCCAGGCAGGGTTTGAATGTCTCCAGGGAAGGAGACTCCACAGCCTCTCTGGGCAGCCTGGGCCACTGCTCTGGCACCCGCACAGGAAAGGGGTTTTTCCTCATATTTAAGTGGAAAATTGTTTATAAGATTGCTTATAAGCTGATGGCAGAGTGCTTATTGAAAGATTCAAGGTATGAATTTCTACTGGATATTTACTGGGATCATTTCAGGGTAGCAAAAAAAAAGAACAAATCATTAGTAATGTTTTATAAAATTTGACAAAACTTCAAAGTAATCTCCCTTTCTGTATGACTTGGGAATATTTTGTGAGCTCTAATTTAGCAAAGTTAATCTGGAATATAGAGTAGTTTAATGGGACTTGCGAGATTTGAGTTCATTATCTGGTTCAGCCACAGACTTCTACATAGTACATTCTGTTTAAAATTAATGCATTACTTTCTATCTCAGAGGGCTGGTAAATAGAAAAAACTTGTAAGGACTCTAGAATGCACAGATACTCTACTGATATGCAATATAAATATCTAGTTTAGCATCTAACTCTGTGTTGTCTACGCAAAGGCATACTCTGATTTAAATGGGGATAACGGTGTGCATGAAGTTAAGCATGTCCATAAATGTCTGCAAGGCTTTACTTATTCAGTTCACTCATTATCTCAATTTGTTGTTTCATGGAATCATTCCAAGTAGCTCATCTAATCGGATCCTCCTGGAGGCACAACATATGCCCACAATAGCGTGAGCTATATATAGCTCCTTCCACAATTATGAAAGAAAGATCAATGGAACGTTTTTATTGCCAGTGCATGTATGTGTCTGTGAATTATCCTGTAGGAATTAAAATCCCTCAATGCGATCACGGTGTGAATTCTAATGTGTGTAAAGCTGAGGTAGGAGTATAATTTTTTTAAATAAAAGCACTATAATTGAATGTAATGTATAAACAAATATATAGCAATGTATTATAAATAATATAAAATAGATATAACTATATAATTATAGACTGATATAATTCTATTAAAAATAAGCTTGACACTATCTCTTGTATACTAATCACAAATATGATCTGCAGATACAGAAAAACAATATCATCATGCTGAATGAAAATTAGCCAGATGTTCTTCATTGAAGTTGTTTACCCCAATAGTAAAGCCTGTTTGTTTCAGATACTTCTTATTGACTATCCTTTGGTATTTAAGTGTCATGGTTTTAGCTAGGATAGAGTTAATTTTTTTCACTGTAGCTGATACAGTGCTGTGTTTTGGACTTAGTACGAGAATAATACTGATAACACACTGATGTTTTAGTTGTTTCCAGGTAGTGCTGAACTAGTCAAGGACTTTTCCAGCCTCCCATGCTCTGCCGGGTGCACAAGAAGCCGGGAAGGGAGGGGGCACAGCCAAGAGAGCTGATCCAAACTGGCCAAAGGGATATTCCATATCATATGATGTCATGCCCAGTATATTAACTGGGGGGAGTTGGCCGGGGGAGGCAGCAATCGCAGCTCGGGAACCAGCAGTGTCGGTCGGTAGGTGGTGTGCGGCTGCATCACTTGTGGGGTTTTTTGTTGGGTTTTTTTTTTCCCTTTTCTTTTTGGGCTTCATTCCTCTCCCTCATTATATTCCTTTTTAAATTATTATTACTATTATCACTATCTTATTTTAATTATTAAACTGTTCTTATCTCAACCCATGAGTTTTCTTGCTTTTGCTCTTCCAATTCTCTCCCCATCCCACAGGGGTGGGGGGAGTGAGCGAGTGGCTGCGTGGTGCTTAGCTGCTGACTAGGGCTAAACCACAACATTAAGCTTGAAATGCAGAGGGCAAATAGCTCAAATAATCCTATTCTCAGTAATGCTGTTGTAAATCTGTTGAATTACTCTGTATTATTGAAGGTAAAGTAGAATGTGACAAAACATTATGGCCTATTTCTGCTGCCTTTGTTACTTTCATCTACAATGGCAGTCATAGGAATCAATGAAAATAAGTATGAAGTATTACTTGAAATGTGTAAATACAGCAGAATCTGACTCTTTAGAGCTTGAAAGTACTCAATAGTATTTCTCATTTACCTACCCTACTTGAATTGCTTTCAAACGAGAGAACTAAGAAAGTCAATCTTGCCATAGAGCTGGCTGTAAAATGCCAATATTAATACTAGTAAATGTCATTACCTGCTGAATGAATTAAGCATGAAGCAGTTGAAAATGAGTTGGCTAGCATTCTGAATCCTTTAATGAATGTCTTTGTTTCTAGATATACAGTTCCCTCTTGGCCTTGTCATTCAATGTATTTTCACACCAGCTGAAAAAATGGTGATGTGACAGTGGACATTTAACATTTTCTTTCCTTATGATCATATGTCACTTTTAAATTATATCAGACACAGTTCAGAATAGCAAGATGGAAGAATTCAAATACCATTAAGACTTTCAAGCAATGGAGAATATCAATGAATGCAATTTAAAATGAACTTAATGTGTCTGAAATGCCAGATGCAATATTATTAGTAGTGGTGGGGAACTACTATAGTTTATGTTGATTTTAATTTGAACATCATTTTATTTAAATAAGACGTGTATGGTCTACATATATGCATAACATATGCTCCCTTTGTCAAAAGGACACTGATTAGATTATGTAGTCAATTTTGTTATTTTAATTGCTTTTAATGAAAATTCCAGGTTTAAGCTGAAAATCATATTTAGCTCCAGATAGTGTCAGGTTTCCAAGGTAAAATTAAGGTAGATTTTCAAAACTGTTTTATTCAGGAAAAAACCCACTTAAAATATAATTTTAATTTACTACTTTACCTCCTATGTGTTCATTAGAACAGAGCCTTGCTTGCCAACACACGGACGCACTAAAAAGTCTAGGAGTTGCAGATGAGTTACAGGCAGCAAGACTATAAAAAATGACCAGACAGTATGGTTTCTTTATATAAAATACAACTGTGTTTCTTCTCCATATGCAGTCCCATAGTGGTTGGGAAAGTTTGGCATTTGTTACCTGCGTTTGCTAATACACAGAACCTTTCCAACTGTGTAACTGCAAGAGAACAAAACAGTGTGTGAGATTAAAGCTTAAATGTTGCCCAGATTGGTAACCTGTTTTACGTCCCAAAATTCAATTCATTGTCAATGAAAATAAGATTTAATTTATTCCATTTATTTCTTGTGCTTTCCTTTACCTTTCAATTTTTGTAGGGATGCACATGAGACTGGAAAAATGTTAAAAATATTAAAAATATTGAGTATCACCAATTATTCTGCAATCCCAATCAGTAGCATTTCTATCAGCGGTTTCATGCTTACTCTGCTAAAAATGAGGTATTGAGCCTATAAATGGAAATTATGCAGTGACAAATAGAAAAAGAGGGCCCTGGCATTGGATCTAAGTCACAATGCATAGTAAAAAAATAACACCCTGTTCTGTGTATCCAGTGAAACCTAATTTAATAGTTCTGGTTTTGACACTTCCAGGCACGTTACTTTCTTAATACCTTTACTTAAAATATAAGCCTGCTAATTTCATTGCATTACTGGGGGCATATACATCAGCTGCTAAAGTTTGAAGATCAACTTTGAATAACACAATTTATTATGCAAATACCAAATATTTTTATATATTCCTTAAGGCAGCTGAAGTTATCATTATTTCCTTCCAAAAGTCTATAACTTTCTGTCTTCCTTGTGTCCTCTAAGTCTTAATAAATAAGAAGGGTAAAAAATGCTTTGTTCTTTGTCCTTATCACGAAACACCATCATGCGAGATTATTCTGGAAGATCCAGATAAAGCTTGGTCGTTTACATAACTTTTGATCCTGCTGGTAAAGCAGGTGAATGCAACAAAAGAAAAGGATATTTTTGCCCCTGCATTCTTAGTCATCCTCATGCACAGGACCATTTCAAGTAAAAAAAGAAAAAAAGCTGTCAGCACTACAGCCTTCCCATCTCAGGTGTAGTAGGAGTTCTGCACATGTATATACATAATATAAAAATTCATTTATTGTTCTGGTTTTGTTTGGTTTGGTTTATAACAACACACAGGCAAAATATCACAATGAACCCTAGTTGAATTGGAAAGAGGAGATGTAGCATAACAACCACTAATTAATAAAACTTTAGTTGGATTTATAGGGTATGCAAACTTCATTAACTGTTTGATGACTAGGAAGGTAACTGCATCAAACTGGTAGGTCAAAAATATATGCACATCCCTGGATTACAGGTTAAAAGCAATATCAATGTGACATACATATTCATACTTTCCCCACTATGCCTGCCTAATCTGCAAGCAACAAGGGTAAATTTACCAGACTCGTGTTGTTTCAGTATGTCTGGAACCCAGGGACTCTGGGCTACCCTTTGCTGTTTCTATACAAGCAGACAGGGAGGCCAAGCACACTGATGACAAAGCACGTGTATTAGTACACTGGCACCATGATTTGACGTAAATATGATCTGGTGATAAAAAGCACATTCACTTCTGTTGCAACAGAACACAAATGCAGTTGTGTTTCAGATGGAGGAAAAACCTTGATTAAATTCCATTGATCTTAAAAGCACAGTTATTAATATGTCCTTAACTGATCTTATTAAACACTAGTAATGACCCATTACCAAGAGACGTGTTGAAAACCATTAAAAAATTATCTGAATTGAGTTCTCGTGGCTTCACTCCTGTACAAGGAATTTGTGGAGACTGGTGCCTGGACTACTGTGCTGATTTTGGGGGACAAAAATTTTGATTGCACTATCTATGCAGTTATATTTTATGAGTAAGAATGCCTGCACTTACAGAAGTAGATCCAGAAATACCGAATTATATTCTGTATAATGAGAGTTGCTCTTACCCAGAAGTGCACAAGCAGGTACATGAGCTTACCCGATTGTATAAGCAGAAATTTAGGTCAAACTACGTCTTGATGTCTACACCTTCTTCCTAATGCTTTTCTTTATGCATGTCATCACCATGGCAGCATTGCATCTTCAAACTCTTGAGGTATTTCTTAGTGGCATGAGTGTCTCCTCACCCTTTTCAAACTTTTCAATCACTGTCAGAAGAGAGAGTTTTGATATAGAGTTGAGAATTCCACTGGTTATCGTTAGAACCATCCAGGTTCTAACAATCTGACAATTTTTACTGCTACAGAAATAATAAATAAATAAATAAATATACAAATAAAGACACTCAACTATTTGAAAACTCCACTGAAGAAAATCTATTTTATTGAAATGGTAAGTGAACATATTTACTTGATATTTCTTCTTTTCTTGATCCATGTGGGTTCTCACTCCATTTTGTAAAAACTTAAAAAGGAAACTCTACTGGAATAGTCATTGTCTGTTAGGAAACTTCAAAGGAAAAAATGTGACCCAGAATGTAGCAGTGGAGAGATTTAGAAATGAAAGTAGTTGCTCAGTTGCCAGTTGAGTTAAAGATCCAGAAAGACATTTAACAGGCCCATTGGTATAATTCTGATTTTTGTAGGGAGCTAATGCAGAGAGTTGAATGACAGTGAAGTTCTAATCTGTGAGCCCAGTGAGAGCAACAAAACGTTCACAGCTACTTGTAACTTAAATCCGAGCTTATCTCTTAAGCTTATCTGTTTAGGTTGAACAAAACTGAAATGAAAGACTCCATGGAATAAAATAAAATTCTGACAACCATCTGGCACTGGAACTTCACTGCACATGATCTTAGCATTTTTATATCCTATAAGAAAGTTAATTTCATCCTTCAAGAAAGATATTTTTTCTGACTTTAGGTTATTGATGGGAACTACAGGACTGAAAATGTACTGCAAATGATAAACTTTTATGCACCAATTTGTAAAGGAGGAGGAATTCCTCTGACATAATTCTTTTAATGTTGGTGAATTTTGAGTTTAAGATATAATCATTCTGATTGCCTTTTTCCTTCCAGCCCTTTAATAATTAACCTGGACACAATAAGGCACAAATACAAATTTTTCTATAATTCCTTCAGGCAATATGGTCTTGGGAAGAACATATAACCTAAATGGAGATGTTCTAATCTCTAAATAAACAAACATTTTAATCGACTGAAGTAATGTTTGCTACCAGTGATGATATGAAATGTGGGAGCAGAAGGCATAATCTTTTCTGTGGTGCATAGTTTGTCCAGTGTCTTCTGGAACACCAGAGACAAACCACAGTTAGCTTGTTGCTCTAATGGTTATAAAAATCTTTCAGGTACTTGGTTAGTGTGTTCTCACACAGATAAGGGTTAAAGCAGCTGCCGGATTTAGAATCAGGACAGAATTTTCTTCAGGCAGGGAAAAGCTGGGTTTTGTTTGTTTATTTTAGCGTGTCTGTTTTTATCCTAGCATAGTTCCTCTATGCATTTTCACCAAAAAGATTCCTTTTTGGGGGAGCCTCTGCAAAATAAAGACACTCTTATTTCTCTCAATCCCTTCTTAGGGTATATTGTAATTTATGAAGTTTGGAATCTTTGGGACGAGGTGTTTTAAGTTTGATATGAGTTATTGAGAGCATTTTAAGGGATGTAAAAGGGACTATATTTCCTATGAAATTCTGTTTTCTTCTATTGCCTGTGGCTGATTTTATTATATCTAGATTTATTAAAGTTCTAAATTATAAATGAAATAAGACTGAGGGTTTAGTCTACAGGTGTAATTGGCAAATATGACCACTTACTTCATGTAAGTGTTTGTATGATGTGACTGCCATATTACCATTCTGTGATCCATTTCAAATACAGTTTTCATAAAAGACAAAGATGTGATTTTTGATACCTTTGTTCTACCAAACCAACTCAATATTCTCTGCTATTAAGAAAAAAAATGCAACTTTTCAACAAAACCTAGCAAAAACCTTTATGCTTTATTGCACTGACCTACATTTGAGCCTATTCTTCACCATATTTCAAAAAGCAAATAAAAGAGAAATAAAGCTGATACAAAATATGTTGACAGGGCTGTGAATTTGAATGCCTTTTGTGGTTTAATGCAAATGAGTAATTAAAAATGCATAACTGTATTAAAACAACAATAAATCATGCATGCTTACTCACAGGTAGACTTGTGCAGGCAGTGGTGTTGACTAGGTTTTCAGCCCATGTAAACTGATACAGCTCTCCACACTGTGCAGGGACTTTTTCATGGTATTTAAGGATCTGTGGAATCCCTGGAATGGGGATTACAGAGACCAGTAGTATCTACCTATGTAAAATAAGGTTGCTGAAGTAGGCTATCAAGTTAAGAAAGTGTGAGGGTTTGAAATAAAATATTAGACGGTATCTCTGTTGGCAGTGTTAATAGAGGAATCAAGGACTGTATAAGCCCTGGAGATTTAGAGATCTCAAAGGATTCGCTCTAGGGACTGGCGGTAAGGGTGAAACCCAGAGTAAATTGACAGGCTGCTCAAGAAAAAAGAGGTAAAGATTTTCTTTATCAAGAAAATGGAGAATTTTTTGCTATTACAGGCCATGCAGGTGCTCAGAGGCTAAAAGGTGACTGGGAAGCTGATGGTAACTTTCAAGATAAACAGAGAGGAACTGACATAGACATGAAGATTAACAAGGGGAACAGAACGTATTATATCCACAGTGGGTACAAATTGCTATGGACCTGTTGTAGCTCTCCTGAAGAACTGGGTCAGAGAATTCCCAAGTTACATAAAATGACTAATTCTGAGTATGTGTTCTAAAGCATGGTAGACTAATAGTGGTAGGTTGAGAATTTTTTTTAAAAGACATCACTGTATGTGTTCTGACAACAACCTGTTATGACATGTCACATCAATTTTTAAAAATGTAAACTATCTAATTGAGCAAAGAGTGTTATACCCATTTGACACTGCTCCTTTGAAATACTCTATGGAATAAAGAGTATTTATTTCAAATAGAACTACACAAACATTTATGATAATTTTCACAGTCTGTATAATTATTAATCTATAACCTATATGAGATCTAACTATACTGACTGCTGTCCTCCTGGGATTTCTGTAGGTACAGTAAGTGATGGGAATACCCAAGAAGCATGCACATAGATTAATCAGAGGGACACTATTGTGTTGATGCATTCTAAATACTCCTATCAATTTAGTGTAGATTGTTATGTCTAAATCAGCAGAACTACCACAATGCAAGATGAACTATGACTTACATCTGAGAGCTGAGTGTAAAGTTCTCATTGAGTAACACCATGATGGTAACAGCTGTCGATCTGGAACCGTGTAGTTTGTATCTATAATCAGAATTTCCTGTTGCAGGGGTTCACTGAACCTATCATAAACTACCGTCTGTGAATATGATTATATTTAGCTTTCATATTTGCACTGAACTAAATTAGCTGACATCAGTATTACACATGATTATATGCTGTATGATCATATGCTGTACTTTTACTACTAAAGCATATGCCTTGAATAATTTTTAATTTTGATTTAATTTTAATTTTGATTTCACTTTCCACATTTGATCCCTCTCCGCCCCTAAATTT
>VZTV01053615.1:0-10577 GCA_013400875.1 Anhinga rufa
AAAAAAAAACAAAGAAAAGAAAAAACCTTATTCCTCTTCCCAAAGCCTTTGCCACGTCTTTGCCTTTTCCAGCAGCCAGATGTTAACATCTGGCAGTTCACGCCGCTTTCCACCTGGCCCAGCCCCAAGCTCCTTTGCCCACTCAGGGCAGGTGTGACCTGCAGTGCTACCTGAGATAAAACTTCAGTGAGCTGGTAATCGTCTTGATGTCCCAGTCGCCGCTCTGGAGATCCACGTCCCCTGGACATTTTGGATCTGGAGGAAGAACAAAATGGCTTTAGAATAAGGTCCATTTTGAGGTTGTTAATAAATAGCGTGCTCTCAGGGAGGGTACGCTCGAGACAAAGCAAGCTACAGCAGCACACGAAGAAAGCTGCTGATTCTCACAGCTGGGAAGAGCGAAACACCAGTAGCAGCATCGGAACTTTAGAAAGGCTGAGGAGCAGTGCTAACTAGGGACAAAGGAAGAAGCAAAAGGTAACGCTTAAGCAGTGGTGAAAAGTTAGTGAGGGCATATTCGCTATAGTTTGCTCTTTCCCAGCACAGCCAAGACTGGGAGAAATGACACATTTCAACAGATCCACGACAAGCTTTCTGATATCCAAAGTAACCTAAGTGTCCAGCTCCAATCCCTCCTTCGCAGCTACTCCCCTGAAGGCTGTTCTGGAAACGTTCCCTCTCGCTGCACGGAGAAGAGGGAGCTCAGAGGAGGAGGCACGGCAGCGTGGAAGCACACTTCGCTGCTGCCTACCCTCACCAAACCACCACATCATCTCTGGGGCACAATGAAGTCAAGGACATGGTTGGAGGCTGGGGGGCAGAACCACAGATGTGGCATACCACAGAGCCGCTCACAGGGAGGGTGAGAATCAAGAAACAATAAAAACTTAGGCTAAGCAATTAGTCATCAGCCAAGCGCAACCCAATAGCTGTCTGAAGTCGCAGCTCCATGGGAATTGGGTACAGCTATACGTCAGCACAAACCAGCCGTTTTAATAAACAACAACAACAACAGTAAAAGCAATAGCAAAACAATAGAAAAAACAATAGTAAAAGCCTTTGAATACTACATTAATGTCTGCAGAGGGAGCTGGTGCAAGCCCCAGGCATGCAGGTATCAATGTAAATGTACTTCCAGCCCCTCGGGCAGGGACATGAGAATGGCTCAGCCTTTGGGCAGGCAGGAGTCCGACCCTCGGGGCTCACCCAAGGGGCTCGCACACATACCACAGGGCAGGGGCACGATGGCCTCAGCCAGGCGCCAGCCTGGGAGTGCCTGTCCCGGCACCGAGCAACACTGCTGAGCCCCACTGCCCGCCGCAGGGAGCGTAACCACTTCTCGTATAAAGACTACCCACCAATTTACACGCTTGTATGAAATACAAGATCCAGTGGACAGAAAGGCTTGCAGCAGAAATGCACACTTCGCCTTATTGACGTATACGCTGCATACAGTGAGGTATCGCAGTCCTTCTGGGTGAAAGCCCTAGGCCAGGGTAACAGCCTCCCCGTGGAGGCCACCTTCCCAGTACAGCTCGCCGCAATGGCCCACTGAGGAAAAGGGTCCCCCTGAGCTCACCTGCGGGGGCTGGTTCAGGAGGTGGCCGCGCTGGACGCAGGGCACGAGGCGCCTCCCCACCAACAGCATTGGCTGGGTAAGCTCCCTGGCAGCCGCCTTGCCGGAGGGGCCGCCGCAACGCCGCGGCCCTCAGGATCCCGCACGCTAACTAACGAGCGCTAACTGTCAGGTCTGGTTCCCATTTGCACCGCCTCAATAAGAATGGGGACACGGGCTGTCATTAAGGGAAAGGAGTCCAACCGTATGAGGTTTAACAAGGGCCAGTGCCGGGTGCTGCCCCTGGGGCACGGCACCCCTGGCTGGACAGACAGACTGGGGAGCGAGGGGCTGGGGAGCAGCCCCGCAGAGAAGGACCTGGGGGTGCTGGCCGACGGCACGCTGACCGCAAGCCCACAGCGTGCCCTGGCAGCCCAGAGGGCCAGCCGTGCCCTGGGGTGCATCAAGCACTGCATCGCAGCCGGGCGAGGGAGGGGATGGTCCCGCTCTGCTCCGCGCTGGGGCGGCCTCACCTCGAGCGCTGGGTGCAGTGTTGGGCGCCACGGGACATGAGGGATATAAAGCTGCTGGAGAGTGTCCAGAGGAGGGCACGGAGCTGGTGAAGGGCTTAAGAGGGGAAACCGTACGAGGAGCGGCTGAAGCCCCTTGGTTTGTTCAGCCTGGAGAAGAGGAGGCTGAGGGCAGAGCTCATGGCGGGCTGCAGCTTCCTCACAAGGGGAGGAGGAGGAGGGGCAGGCGCGGGGATCTTCTCTCTGGTGGCCAACGCCAGGACCCGAAGGAATGGCAGGGAGATGTGCCAGGGGAGGGTTAGGTTGGGTATTAGGGAAAGGTTCCTCCCCCCGAGGGTGGTGGAGCGCTGGAACAGGCTCCCCAGGGAGGCAGTCACGGCACCCAGCCTGGCGATGCTCAAGCAGCCCTTGGACATCACCCTCAGAGACATGGGGTGAATGTGGGGCTGTCCTGTGCAGGGACGGGCGTGGGACTCGATGGTCCTTGTGGGTCCCCTCCAGCTCAGGACATTCTGTGACTCGATGATTCCACGATCTGTGATGGCCAGCGAGCAATGATTCATGCTGTTGCTCAACTGCCAGACAATGCTGGCAAACCCGCGCCACATGTGCCCGACCACGCGAGCAGCCCCGCTGTCCGCGGCCCCTCCGCTACGGCCGCGGCTCCACCGGAGCTCCTGCAGCCCTGCACTGGGAGCTGCCGACTACGCAGGCAGCGGAGGAGATGGCAAGGGCTCATCGCTCTCTGGCCGACGTCCCGCTCCCCAGGCCTGTGGCAGGAATATGTCCCTAGCACGTCACTCCAAAATGCCCGAATATTTTTAGCACATGATGGGAGAAGACTTGTCCCCACTGCTCCAGGGTCACTGCCTCGCTTTACCTCACTGCTGCTCACTTAACTTAAAATGCAGGTTGCACCACAAACACATAAATGCAGTTTAAAGGGGGAGTGGCTGCAGAAAAAAGCCCAGAAAAGAAGGGGGAGATGTGCCTTGGGGGGGCCACAGGGCCCAACATCCGTGCTGGACAATTCTCACTGTGAAAGCCGATTCTCTGTCCCTCTTAAACAACACAAAACCAGGACAATCTAGCGGCACGGAATAATTAATTCTTACCAAAAAAGGCATTCAGCAACTTCTGCACCTGAATATTGCTGCCAACAGTCCGGTAGATGCCTTCCGTAGTAATCCCTAAGCAGGAGAAAGCCAAAGAGCGTTAGCCAAGGGTCTTCCCCAGCGGTGGGAAGTCCAAAAGCCCCATCTAGTGGAACTCCTCGCCTGGCTGTCAGGGTGCTGGCTCCGCAGAAGCGCTTAGGAAGCCCAGGCTCCGTCCCCACACGCCCCGGCCGCCCTGCAGCAAAGGGGCTGCTGCGGGCAGCGGGCAGGGGGCTGCGGGCAGGGGGCTGCGGGCAGGGGCCCCGCTCGCCCACGGCCACCAGCGCAGCCGGGACGTGCGCCTTCCGCCGGGCTCGTGTCGCGGTCAGGCGAGCGCAGCCCACGGGTGGAATACGCGCTCGAGCTGGCGAGCCCTACCTGCCTAAATAGGCTGCTTCTGGAGAGTGCTGCTTTAACACGAGTTTGTTCAAATTGTCCTAGAAGGCAAACACGTTTAAGCAGATTCTCTGAAAATATTAGCCAATGTTAGGCTAGAACTGCTATATTTGCCTGGCTCTGCGAGGAGGCTCTCATTACCCGGCTCCTCCACTCCAGTGGGCTTGGGTGGCCACAGCCCCAGCGGCTCGGGGATGGAGCCGGCCACCGTCCCCTGCGGCCGCCGGGGGATCCAGCGGTTCTGGAGGGACGAACCGTCGTCCTGCAGCCCATGCCAGCGATGCACGCTGGCGCAGGCCAGGCATTTCACAAGAGCAGAGGGTGAGCTATCATCTATCAGCCTCCTTCTGTCCTGCTGCTTTTAACAAAGTGGGTCTGAATGACCCAGTGCCCCAGTTAACCCCTGCCGTCCCCACAGCACAGAGACTTCCAGAGCTGTTCTCCTGCTTCTCTCTCACTGTTTTCCTGGGAAAACAGTTTTCTCAGAGCCAAAGATGAGAAGCTGATGGATGAAAACAGCATCAAGGTGGAAACTCAATCCTAACTGCAGTTTGGTATAACGACATTCCAGACCGCGCAGGATTTCTGCTCCTCTGACGTGCGTTCTTCAGTCAACAACGACACGAGACTTTGACTTTTAACTAAGCGCTCTGCTGCAGGAAACGCAATACAGCTGCAGGCCGCGGGGCGCAACGCGTGCCAGGACGGCAGCCCCTCCGATGCCACGGCGGGCACCTTACCTTTCGTTTCCACTGCGTTGATGCACTTCCGCACAAACTTGAAGCCGACCTCGTTCAGCTCCACTGTTTCAAACAAGAGCAGCAGGGTTAGCTGAGCGCCAGCGCGTGGCTCCCCACGGAACACTTCTGGGAAGGCCCTGCACCCAGAGCCTGCTCGGCACACGGAGCCGCAGTGCCCAGCCGCGTTCGCACGTGCATCTGCATCGTGGGCATCCCTCCGTGAAAACACAGGCCTTCTTTAAGTCCTGACAAGGAACTATTAGTTCCGTGTGTTCTCCATTCTCCTTGAGTCTATCTTGAGTTCCAGCTTTGCTCCCTACCCCCTTTCTGTCTTTAAAATAGAAGTGTAAATCAGAGTCCCCGCCCCATGTGAATTTGTGTCCGATAAGGAGACGATTAATCATTTCCAGAGCACTGCGAAATCTGCAGTTAAGGCTCTTCCACATCATAGGATCGTGTAATTTCTGCTTATCTACTTGACTAGATTAAAAAGCAAAACCAATACAGCTGGATATGCTGAGTAAAGCAGAACACAGGCTTTTGTTCCAGCCAGTTAACCGCAGACTATCTCTGTGCCCGTCTTGCAGGCATCATGAAGCAGGTAGAAATTCAGGATTTTTTTCTATACACATATTTCAATACCACTACTTCTGCTAATTCTTCTGGGATATCTGAAAGCATTGCCCAAGCTATAATGCGAAATAACTTTCTGTTCAGTGCAAACATTTATACTGAATTCCTCCCAGATGACCACGCTGCTGTTGGTTTGGAATTTTGGAGGTTTGGGTTATCTGGGGGGAGTGTGGGTAGCTGTTTTTTTTCTTTATCTTTTTAACGCGAAACAACATTTTACCAGAAAAAACAGCCACAGGACACATCTGGACCAAGTCCAGCCACAGCACAGGCTGCGCTGGAGAATCCCGTGAAGTTGCTGTACTTTCAGCAAGCTGTTTATAGCTATCCTCTCTTCCCTGAGCAACAGCCATGACGAACGCGGGCATATCTGAGCTCTAACACAGGAACGAGCAAAGTCACCGTTAAAGCACAGATCCACTCAGTACTGAATGGTATAACAGGACTTGAAGTCTTTCTAGCTCTAATCTATTAAAAATAGAGTGTATTTACTTCTGTGAAACACCGAGTCGCGTTCTTTCCAGGCGTGTAACTTGAACACAGTCACACAACAGGTTTCATGCTTACGCCTCTGATAACGCTGCCTCTACGCTCGTTAAAGTCAGCTAATGACAGCGCTGCTAAAAGCAAGCTCTAAGATACAGAAGGCAAGTTCTCACCCAGCTAACGAAGGCCGAGCTAGTGAGTTTTCCGGGGCAGCCGGCTCAGCCGCTGCAGTAAGGGGCTGTACACCGGGGGAGGCGAAGGGGCAGCAGCCTGCCCCAGGGCTGCAGGGGCGGTGGGTAGGGCACTCCTGCTTGCGGAAGGGCAGGCACGGCACAAGGCGGTGGGGTGGGAGCTCCGCGGAACTAAATGCCACCTCTGTTTTCCTATTACAGCCTTTGCTAAGGGAAACGTCCTCAAAATCTCTCACCGGTCTTTCTTCCCTCTCTTCTTTTGGGGTTTAGAGGTGCAAACTGAACTCCGCATCCCGCTACTTCTTGCTAAATAAAACTGCACATTGCAATCGCTAACTCCCACCGTTTGCAACTCGTTCTCATCTGGCCTCAGTATCAGACACTGTGAGGAAAAGAAGTTACACTGCTGCCGCGGAGCGGGGAATACACAGCCTATTCAGCAGAAATCGAGGATGAGCGTATCTGCGAGGAAATACACTGCCCGACCTCCGGGCAGCTCAGAGGAACAGCAGCAGAAATTACTCACTCTCTTCCTGTTTTGTGATGGGACTGTGGTAGATCTGAAAAAAGCAGAGGGAATGGGGGAGAAAGAAACAAAAACATAATGCAGCGTGATTTGATATTTATTTTCAAAAGAAAATGTAGCACCCCATAAATCACCCAAAGGCAATCACGAACACCAAAGAACGTCCCGAAGAGATGTCCTCTCATAATTAAGCAAGATACCATTATCTACACAATAAATGAGTTTTTGCTGACTTCCTACATTTCACTGGAGCACCTATTTCTATGAAAGAGGTCTCCCAAAACCAGAACAGGAATCTTTGCTGGTTCTTTAGGTGCCCTGTAAAAACGGCAGCTGGACAGTCTGGCACACAGCGGCTGTGGTTTTTTTGTTTGTCTGCTCGCTTTTAAAAATACATGTGTCAAGACATCCCTTACAAAAATAAATTTTGTATTTTTTTATTGATAGTAAACAGCAGGTGCCATTCTTGATAGAAAAAATCAAAACTCCTTTACAGATAATAGCACGTCGTGCAAACCGAGTGAGCCCCAGAGTGACCGGCTGCCCGGCACGAGGACGCTGACCCTCCGCACCACCCCATGTCCCTTCCTCCTTACGCGAGTAGAGAGCAGTGCTGCGGAGGGTGCCCACGTCCCACCTCCCCGCTCCCACATCCCCCCTCCGCGGCAGCAGCGCAGAGCCCCGAGCAGGTCAGCAAGCGCACCCGCTGCCAACGCTCTCCGCCGAGCCCGCCCAGGGAAAGGCGGCTCTCCAGAGGCAAGGGGCGCTTTCCCCGCACTGCACATCACGCTCTCCATTTAGGGGAGAGGGGGAACAGCGCAGGAGCCTGTGCTTTGTCCAGACGGAAGGAAGGAACACTGGCAGGCACAGGAAGGTGGGCCAACAGCGGTGCAGGGTGGCCGCTGCCGGGGGCCAGACTTCCCAAACGCTGCTCAGAGCAGGGACGGACCAAAACCACATCACCTCCCGCAGGCTGGAGAGCGAGTCGCGAGCGACAGAAATACGGAGCGTTCCAGACTCAGCAAGGCACGGTCCTTAGGCAGTCTGGCACAAGTAGGGAGCGCACCAGAGCCTTGAAGGGGGGCACCCAAAATCCCCACTGCAGGCTGTGCCGGAGCAGAAGAGCACAAGCCCCGTTTCGGCGGGGCAGCGGCCACCCTGACGCCCGAATTACAGGCGAGCAACAGCAGTGAAGCGACCGCCGTAGGAGGGAGCCTGCCGGCGGCTGTCCCCGCTGCTCCCCGGGACCTGCCAGCAGAGGACACTGCTCGGCAGCGGATTCACGGCTGGGGCGCAGCAACCCAGCACTTACCGGCTCCTTCCCGTCCATGGCTTCCATCCACAGCCTTCGATTGGCCTCCGAGAGCGCCTGCAGCGTGATGGTCCCAGACCTGCGCGGAGTTCACCAGGGGCGGGCGGGAAAATGAAGCAAAAGTTTTTAATAAACAGCAGAATCCGATTTCCTCCAGGTGTACAGGGTTGATCTGTTTGGAGGCCATTTGAATACGAAGCGTCTCACCTTTCATTAGTTTCGATGTCAAAACAAAACCTTTTGTCTATAGAGTCGGTCTTTCTCCTTACGCAGGATTTCAGTGTCAGGTCTAAGGTGCCCTAGGAGAGAAAATTAAAGCCAAGATTAGAGGAAAGAAATACAGGAGAATCTTTCAGGTTCCTCGGCACCCTTAGGCTGCACCTAGCACAGCACTGCCCACAGAGCACCAGGCTCCCAGGGGGTGCCCTGCCAATCCGATGGCATTGGTACCAGGAGCACAGACCAACCTTCCCACCATCAGCAAAGACGGAGATCAAAGGCTTTATGAGCTAGGCTTCCGCTCCTCAGCCACAAAATGTTCTAGACTTCACGGCACTACCCTGCAAGCCAGTGCTAAATATGTCAGCAACAAGCAATATGCCTCCACAGAGCAGAACACTGCTATAAGCAAACCTCACGCTTGGTCTTTGAGGCCAGGACCGCGCTTGTCTGTGTTATCTGACACAGCTGGGTCCTATTTTTCATCAGGGCTGATCGGCGCTACCAATTATCCATATCATGGACCATTATCATGGTCCAAACAGCTTTACGCAACGTACCTTGTAGAAAAGGAATGTTAACTGACCAAATCTAGACTAGCTGCACTCTGATGAAAGGCTGGCACTGCGCAGCTGAGCTCTGGCCCTTTGCGTTCATGCCTGTTAATAAAGGGGCATTAACTGACCCTACAGCAGAGTCAATTCGTAATGCGATTGTGAGATCTCCACGACTTTGCGGGAACTCCGAAGAGACACCCAGGAGACCTTACAACCAACCAGACCCTAGGGCTGAGCCTGCAAACCTGAACACGTTCATCACCTCGACTGCCACTGCTGCTGCGTCTGCAGGACCTCTGGCAGAAGCGGATCAAGCGGATCCAGGACAGCCCGGTGGCAAGGACAGCCTCCCCAAGATTATGTCCGGCTTACATGCCGTGATGATAATCTCCTGGCTGTGCTTTGTGCATGTGCTGGTCATTTGGGGCTTTTAAGAACACTCCTTGTAATTGTGGCATTTGAAGTTGTGTGGCCAGCTCTGACCCAAAGGCGGAGATTACCAGACTGCAAGAGTTTGGGAAGGGGACTAATTTACATTTTACAAGCCCCTGCCTGCATTAATTGGCCTTGCTAGGCATGTTTACGGCAGAGACAACAGCAGATCTCTCTAGTCAATGTTTTGGACTTTTCTTTGCCAAGGTCTCTGCCAAAGGCTTCGAAAAATATATTTTATTTTATTGCTGCAGCATGTAGAGGGCTGCCAAAGAACAGACCATGAGATCACGAACTGGAGAACAGCGTGCCTGACTGCGAAGTCCCCGAGTCCCCGGGGGACGTCACTCCATGGCAGAGGAGGACGGGTGGGCTCAACTGGACGCACTTGCTGTACTCTGAGCCATGATCCGTCATCCACGCCTGCATCCTACCCCTCCTCTGTCACGCCGAGGAACTGCAGGGAACTCCCAGACACATCACTCACTGGTAAAAACCAAAGCACTTTGTGAAAGAAGCAGTTCCCCAAATTGTTGCCTTATTGCCCAGCTGCAACTGCTGCCCTATCCTCCTCTCCTAACACTGGTCCCGCTCACATGCAACCGGTTCTGAGAACAGAAGTCAAAATCACGAACCAGTGACTGTGCGAACATCTAAAGGCAGAGAAATACTGCTTCTGGAAGCACTCATCTAATAACTCGAGTAATTCAAGTACTTGCAATCATTGCCAGCGGGCTACGTGCAAACCAGGCTGCAGGTTCACCGCCCATTTGCATGGATAAATATAAAAATTAGCTTGTCTAGAAAGGCAGAAATTTCACACTAGACCAAACCTGCAAGTCAGCACTGCCCGAATAACTCTTAGGTCAAATGAACCCGCATCTCTCCTGCAGGGCTTTGGGTCATCTGGGCGAGAGAGAGGCGAAACTTCTCTTCGCAGAGGTGTTTCCTTCAGGTGGCACCAAACCACCTGCCTGGGTGGCCAGGCAGGGAGGGGGCACGGAGCCGGCCCCTCTGCCCTGTGGCCAGGAGCCCTTCCTTTCACAGCCACAGCGTCAGACCCGTGCACTGTCAGCACGTCTGAGGACCGGTGCCTGCCAGGCGACCGCTGCCGGCAGCGGGGCTGGCCTCTGCTGCCCTGGACGTGGCATTTGTATGTCTATTTGCTTACGGAAAGAGATGACATGGGTGGATTGAAGGCGAGACCTGATGGCTGGGTCAATGTTTGCAGACATGCCTCCAAGAAACCAACTCACTTGCTTGGCTCCAGGCTTCTGGTCCATGGGCGTCATCCGTAAGGTTTTTGCCTCTTTTTCGTACTGGCAATAATATTTCACCCAGGAGATGCCCAGTGCCCCTGCAGAAACACACGGGAAGCTGGAGTCAGAGCCGGCACCTTTGTTCCCTGCGTGTCTGCACCTCTCTGGAGCCGGGCACTGCCGGCCCCGCGGGGACACGTCCCTTGCCAGCGTCTCCACTGCAAGGGCCTGGAGGAGCGAGAGGAGGAGAGGCGCGCAGGGCGGCAGCCACCTCCACTGCCCTCCCAAAATGCTGCTGGTGAAAGGGTGTTTGTGGGACTCTGGCCACGAGCCAGGCTGGTTTGGCCAAGTCCAGCCAAGACCTACACTGGCAGCATCCTACGTGTCTTGAATGCTTGTCTCACACAGACACCACTGTTTTTTCCTGTTGATGAAAACTTGGCAGTAAAGACAACAGCATCTTTAAGACACTCTGAAGTTCCTATTTATATCACACTAGATTCACTGTCAGTTTTCTTTGTTGTCTTACCCGAACCCCTTTCATATATGAAATACTTCAACTGATTTTTTTTCTGTGTTTTTGTTTG
>VZTV01053618.1:1192-13784 GCA_013400875.1 Anhinga rufa
AAAATCACTGACAGCCTTTATATTATCTTACCTGAACAATCAATCAACACTTGTATAATATTTAACAGTTAATCTTCAAGATACCCCTTATTCTTACCACATTCTTTCTTAAATTGAATGGATTATGTTCTTTCTGTCTTTGTTCATCCAGTTTCTTCACATATTCTCTCATTCTTTCCTTTTGTTTTCTTTTCATCCATGCTTGTATCTCTCTTTTCTCCTTTTCTGTTTTTTGAGAATGTCCAGCAGCAGAATCATGAGCCCTGAAGCAGATGTAAATGGCAAATTATCTAGCACCACCCTTTAAATTGCAAACAATGGCATCTACACATGTTATAATAAAAACATTGCAATTCTTTTAAATTCTGACTCAGCTGAAAGCATAAGTAATGAACAATGGGGAAATTTGCTTCTGCAAAATTTTACTTTATAAAATACTGGCACACAGTAATTTCTAAGATGTTTTCTAAAATCTTTCTTCTATTTGTCAACTAGACTCAGATAATAGGACCAAAGCTTTAAGTGTGGACAATCTGTTATTGTCTTTAGAGGATAACTGGCACAGAAAAAACTGCAAGTCATTTTGCTTTGAGCTTTCATTTTGAAGTGTATATGGTGTACGTATCTAAAAAGAAAAAAAGACCAATGAGTTCTATCATCGTTTTTGTTCCCTCCCCTCAACCTATGAGCTCCTTCACAAGTCTATCTGTAAAACGTAATTTTAAAAACACTCTCGCAGAATACTAACAACAGAAAAATACAGCCACTAAGAAATGCTCATCCTCGGAGTTCTTCAGAAATATTTACTAATTCGCTTTGTGATAGGCTTTAAAGTAAGCAGCTGGGTAATAAATATTTTCTTCACTGTAAATCTAAAAGCACTGACCTAAAAATTAAATATGTAAAATTACATATTTTAATTTTAAATGCCTCATTTTTTGCAGCCCGTTTTGAAACTTCTCCCATTTTCAAGACTGGCAGGCACTAATTACTCCAGAATCAACAGAAGATTATCAGAAGTATTCACAGTCATACATGAAAAGAAGTACGTGAAACTGAGCTGTCTTTAGGTCTTTGGTCAGGTTTGATTAAATACTACTTGAATAAGTTTCTGAAATTTTCAGTAATTTTGGAAATATTCACACAATTGCACAAAATGGTCCAGCTAGCAACATTTACATGTTAATGTAGTCATTGTTAATGGGTTTGGAATCCTCAAAGGATCTCAATGATTTTATGATCTGTGCACAGATTTAGATCTGAAGCTCTTGAGCTCCTTTTATGCTTCAAATAAATGTTAGAAGTAGTAAACCAGAGCACTACACTCTACTTAAATGAGTCACTATAACCCGAAACAGGCATCTTAAACTTGTGTGAACGGTTGTGCCAGCACAACAGGTTGATTGGCATCCCCAACAGCTGTATTTTCACCTTGTAAGCAATTGATATCACGAACAGGAGTAGGAAATAGCTGTAATTTCAACCTATCTCAGGAAAGTTGTGCTCCCGCCTCTACCTGGTAGAAAAAGGAACAACCAAGTAGGAAGTAAAGAATTTTAAAACCGAAGTAATAAAAGAACAATTAGCACATTTGACAGTAATGGCCAGTACAATAGTGGCTATTAAACACCTCTGATACTAGTCCCATTAACATCAACTCAAATCACATGCCTGCTTCCATTGTTTACAGGGTGTGAGCTATGAGAATAATAATCAGGGTTAAAATTATTTAACTAAAGCATGATAAAAAACAGCCATGGTATTACCTAGCAATTTTCTTAGCTTGTACTTTTGTAAAGCCCAGTTCCGATGGAGAGACGTCACCGTGTACTACAAGATCGCTACTGATGTCAGTAACACCACTCAGACCAGTAATTTGCAGGGGATCTTCTAAAGAGCTTAAAGTTAGGCAGGGGAAAAAAATATTACTTATTTAAAGTAGAACATGCCTGTAAGAACAAGCTAAAATCCTTCCTTTTATGCTTAAATCGAGAATTTTCAGGTTGTTTTACCAGAAGCCTTTGGACTGAATTTTTCTTCCCTTACATCTCAGTGTTAGTGCACACAAGCAATACCTGGATAATGTGTGTAGATGCACTGTCTTTAAAAAGTTACCAGTCATCACCTTAGCTTCGCCATCACCATGTACACTTTAGCCAACTTTATAGCTCCCCAGTGTGAACAGGACAGAATGAGCAAGACCTAACTAACATCAGGGGTATGGCAGCAGAGGGATTTGAATAAACCGTCCAGCAATATGGCCCCATCCAGACCTGAACAACCAGACCTCCACTGGGGTGCATGAACATGACTTGCCCAGAGAAGGCAGAGTGTGGCAGCCCAGAAAGCCTGGAGTACCCTCTGAGTTTGTACTGCTGCCCATGCTGAGATAAGGCTGTGGGATGCCACCAGTGTCAGGGAACCCTAACTCTCAATGACCTTCTGAGCAAGAATCAGTGTGAGCGAGTGAATAGTTTTAGTTCTGCCCATTTATTTCCTCTCTTTTAATCAGTTGCTCCTAATAAAGGGCAAATCTCATGTGAACACAGCTGGGTAAAAATCACCATCTACTAAAGTTTATTGCCTCACCCCCATGGTTATGTAATCACTCCCTAATCTACTCCAGTCACAAGCAGTTTCTCTTAAAATACATTAAAAATAAACTAAACCATTCAGTATACTGCTATACTTCAAGCAAAACAATAAAGGTGTGTAACTGAGTAGAATGACCTGGAGGAAAGGGAAGGAAGCTACTGTTTTCTACTGCACAAACAGATCCAGGAGACTAACAGCAATTAACAGTAAAATATGTATGGCAGACCATTTTATTTAATGCATAGGATCATTCCAGTTTTGAAATCTTCAGTCTGTTGCTTTACACTGTTTATATAGTAACACTTCAAAAACTTTCTGGTGACAGCTGGCCTCAGTAGATAGCTGCAGTTACATGTACTTGTTCAAAAAACAGTGCCTTGCAAATACGAGAAATAACAAATGCACATAGACAACAGCAGCATCTACATTAACAGCCCTGTTACTTGTAATTAGAAAGCAACTCTGAATGCTTCTGCAGCTTTTGTATAAAGTAAATCTATCACGTTCTACCAAAGTCAGAGTAAATGTCTGAAATTTAACTCATAAAAAAGCTTCAATCTGTTTGAAAATGAATGCGTGTATTTTTATGTAAGTTACAGTTTCACCTTGACAGTCCCCTTTTTGGTAGGAGTTCAAAGGAAACAAATTTTCAACAAAACCAATGTCAAAATACATACCTATCATATAGATCTCTGCATACATGAAAGCCTGAAACAGAAACAGCCCTTGTTAATAAAAGCCTTGCACTTGTACACAAACTAATAATACATACATTAAACAGCCTGTGGGATAAGATATGGAAATATATCATCCTTAATATGTTTACATTTAAAATAACTGAATATTGTACATAGGCGTAATGACCTGTAAGAGCATGTCATCGAGTGCCAGGTTAATACAGAGACTTCAGAGAACATTAACAGCTCCCTGACTGACATGGATAGTTTTGCTAGGAAGACAAGATCACTGATGTCAGTTTTCTGCCATGATCAAACTAAGTTCCAACTAACTGGAAATTATCTGTTCCAATTAACTATACAGTGTTCTTTGGAAAATTAACAAGTGCCACTTACTTGAAGAAGCCAGACTATGAACTCCTGGAATTCAGGAAATACAGCATCCATACTGGTCAGTATGGATGTCTTGGAAGGAAGAGCACTATTTCCTTCCTAACCTACACTGTACTCTCAAAAAATTATAGTTGCAACTCAGCATCACCTACAGTTCTCTTAGCTTGCAAGTAACAAATTCATACTTAAAGAGAAAACCTTAAGTGTGTTGCTGTTTGTAAAATTTATCTGGGTGTGCATGCAATTTGAGATTCAGTTCTGATGTATGCAGATATAGGAACCATGTTTTAACACCTATTAGGATACATTGCTCCAAATGTGAATGTCAAATGCATGTTCACCCGTACAAAGTATGTACCATTTTTAGAAGCTTGAATGCAAGCAATGCAGGCAATATGCAAAGTAAGACACTCTACATTTTTAAACACAGGCAATAGGTTGCTTGCATAGCGATTTTTCCTCCTCCTTTTAATGCTACTGCAGTCTTCATAATTGCAAAGATCAACTTACTGTCAGTTTGCAAAATGGAATGAGACCTCATAAAAAAATGTTTTAGGACATAGCCAGTAGTTACTGTATAGTGATATGAAACAATTTACTTTGCTGATGTGGGTTGCATTTAATTGCAATCTCACCTCTCTAGAACAGAGGAGGATGATAGATAATAAAGACAGCTTTGGGAAGAAGCTATGACTGTTCTGTGGCACTGTGGCTATTTAGATTCACATATACCTAACTAAACAGCTACCAATCAGCACAGTGATGGGTTTCAGAAATGGACCGAAAGTTATTAATTTTCTTTCAATAAAGGTGAATTTCAGTGCAGGTGTAATTCACTGCTGAACTGTTTTCAAAGCTTAGTGATAGTGTTCTGTCATGTAACACAAACTCATTATCAATGGACATCCATGAAGCCATTCTAAATAATGCAATCTAGAAGGACTTACAACTGACTTTAATGAGCTCATTGGCATTACCTAACATTCTGTCTAATAACAGTGAGAAATTCTTACACCAGGAAGAAAAGGTTTACTTACTTTTAAAAGGAGAAAAAAGGGAAAAGATTGTACCTGGAGATGACTTCATGCCACTGGGAGAGTTAGAAGCTGAAGCTGCAGAGGCAGGAGAGTGTACTTCCAATGTAGTATAACTGGGTACAGGATATTCCAAGTTTAAGCCCTCCTTTTCATCATCTGTAACATCTTCAAAAATCACACCCCTCAAATAATGTTCTGATTCTGCAAGAAAATAATAAATACAGTATTAGTGTAGACCAATGCAAAAACACCAGAATGCAAAAACTATCACTCATACATATGTGTTAGTGGCGTATTTAGTTTACCTGTCAAACCTAGAACAACCTGAACCTAGATGAATGTGCCTGCCTATGAAAGGGCACTACCAGAGCTGTAATATATGTACCAGTCCTGTACATGTGAACAAAAATATTAAACCATGAGTTGGTCTGTGAGAGACTAGTGAACATCTTAAATATTGTCTTATGTATAAAACCAGATATAGCCATGATTTGATTCTATCACTTGGCTTTGTAATAACTTCGTAAGTAGATTAGACTATGTTTTGGTATGAATGTAAAATGGACCTGAAATACGTACCCCTAGCATACTCCTTCTTGGCACAGTACAGTAGCTATAAGTACCTAAGTACTATACAGTCAATTGTTATAAAACAATAAATTATTCAACATATCAGCTCTAGCAAACAGTTAAGTTGATGTAAGCTTTTATTCAAATCAGCAGATATTACAACTAAATAGCCACCAAAGATGCATGAAAAGTTTCTTTATATACACAAAAAAAACTGAGGACAAATTTCATATCCTTTCCTATCAGCAAGCAAAGCACTCATAAGCACCATGTTTTTATTTTACGATACAATAGAAATACATACTATCATCTTTAAAACCCTATACTCAAGTCCTGCATTATGGTTTTGGAAAAGTTCAAAGTATACAGATATTTTCATTTTTGTTGAAGCAGTACCCATAATATCCAGATCTCCTACCTTTGATTTTATTTCTCCCTCTAATATTTTTGGTGCATATTTCAACAACATCTTTTGAGATTACATTAAACTTCAGCGGTGATTAAAAGTTAGGCAAGTTTAATATTCAATTACAAGTTTACCATCCTTCTGTTAACTGAACACATACCAACATCAATGGTTCTAGCATCTTCAAAGAATGAAGGATGGGCAGCAAGGTCTGAATTGGCAGCCATTTCAAAATCTTCTATTATTTTCACTAGCTGAAAATGAAACCCAAAAACTAAGTAACGATACATTCTTCAAGGTATTTCTGAGACTGACACTACAGATCTTCATGCAAAATTTACTTTAAATTCTTTTTTTTCCTCAGAAAACTATGAATATTTTAATGGAGTATCCTGATTCAAAACAAATAAAATAGTTCAGGAATCAAAGTAGCTCAAGTAAATTCACAGAATAGAATCACAGAACGGTAGGGGTTGGAAGGGGCCTCCAGAGATCATCTCGTCCAACCCCCCTGCGTGAGCAGGCACACCTAGAGCAGGGGGCACAGGACCGTGTCCAGGCGGGGTTTGAATGTCTCCAGGGTAGGAGACTCCACAGCCTCTCTGGGCAGTCTGTGCCACTGCTCTGGCACCCTCATAGGAAAGGAGTTTTTTCTCATATTTAAGTGGAACTTCCTTTGTTCCAACTTGTGCCCATTACCCCTTGGCCTGTCATTGGGCACCGCTGAAAAGAGTCCAGTCCCATCCTCTTGACACCCACCCTTCAGATACTTATAAGCATTGATAATATCCCCCCTCAGCCTTCTCTTCTCCAGGCTGAACAAACCCAGGTCTCTCAGCCTTTCCTCATAAGAGAGATGCTCCAGCCCCCTGATCATCCTTGTGGCTCTCCGCTGGACTTGCTGCAGCAGCNTCCTTCTCAGCGGAGCTGCTTTCCAGCAGGTCAGCCCCCAGCCTGTACTGGTGCCTGGGGTTGTTCCTCCCCAGGGGCAGGACCTTGCACTTGTTTTTGTTGAATTTCATGATGCTTATAAGTATCTGAAGGGTGGGTGTCAAGAGGATGGGACTGGACTCTTTTCAGCAGTGCCCAATGACAGGCCAAGGGGTAATGGGCACAAGTTGGAACAAAGGAAGTTCCACTTAAATATGAGAAAAAACTCCTTTCCTGTGCGGGTGCCAGAGCAGCGGCCCAGGCTGCCCAGAGAGGCTGTGGAGTCTCCTACCCTGGAGACATTCAAACCCCGCCTGGACACGGTCCTGTGCCCCCTGCTCTAGGTGTGCCTGCTCACGCAGGGGGGTTGGACGAGATGATCTCTGGAGGCCCCTTCCAACCCCTACCATTCTGTGATTCTGTAAATATTAATCTTACAAAGTACAGATCTGAAAACTGATGTCTAATACATAAGAAATTGTTATAAAAGGAATGTCTGGTGCACTGGTGTGTACTGATATAAGGGCAAAAAAGAAAATGGGTTTATCTTCAGGATTTGGCTAGATATCCAGAAGAAATTTTAAAACACAAATGCAGTGAAATGCTGAAACAAAGAAAGGGTATGTGGAGATTTTTTTTCACGACAGGCTTTTTAAAATCTGGCTAGATAATCACCTTGATGATGAAGATAAAGATAAATGATTAAATAATCCACCTTAGTGTAATAACTGTGTGTAGGTGACACAATGAGGTCCTTATATTTCCGTGAATATATGGAAGGACAAGCAACAGACACTATTATTTTGAACGATTATACAAGAAGTAGATGCTGTGGAATTACGCAGTGCTACTGAATTAATTCTGCATTAAGCCGGGTTTACAGGAACTGGAAATTTACTTAGTTTTCTTGATGTGCAAAGAAAAAGAAATTTTATTTACCAGCTAGGTAAAATCAGAACCTACTAGCTCTTTCTTAGATTAGTTATCCCAGTTTGTTTTAAACTTGATAAAAAAGCCAAACTTATATGAAGAAATAATTGTCAGCATTCCCCATTTCACATACACCTAAAGTCAGCCACACATGATGTTTTAGGCAAATTAAACATGGTATAATATTAAGAGGTTAGTCTGTTGAAAATTTTTTAACTTTTTATCGTTATCTCTGTCAGGCCTTATAAAATAGTAATTCCTGAATTATATATACGATTATCTGAATGTACTATGTCAAAAATGCATTTATTTTGCTTGTATATTTAGATTAATGTGTTAAAAATGCAAATGTTTTATGAAATAAATGTGAACAGGTTCCAGAAATAGTCATCTAATATTTTACAGAGGCACAACTGCAGAAATATTTGCCAGAAGGTCTCCTGCTCAGCCTGAACTTCTGTGATATTCCATTTTCCCCAGTTACAGAGAAATTAAATATATTCTGCCCATTCACTAAGGACATCACCATTCTGGCCAGCATTTGGTCCATTGTAGGTTACCATGTCAGCCAACAGATTCAGCACTCAACATATACTAAGCAGATTTGAAAATACATAATTCCAAAATGTAAATTTTGTCTTTAGCTGAAGGAAGTTAAAAAATAAACCGTTTCAGACACAACAGTTAGCAGTCAGTACTCACCAGTTTGGTATTTCTGAAATCCTCCTCCATATTTTCTGTTATGTTCTGTAGCGTCTGTAATTGCATCTCCATTTGCTGCTGCTTTGTGGAAAAGTATTCTTTGCCAATTACTTTGGATGGAAGTCCTAAAGAAGGAAAAATTCTGTCATCTTCATGTACCATGTTCCAAGTTACACTATCTCTAGCAGACTCTGCCTTATCTTCCTTTTGCACTTGGCTTGATATATTTTTCAGATTATTGTCTTGAAACAAACAAGAGTGCACCAACATCACTGAACAAACTGCAAACAGGCTTAGCTGTGTTATACCAAATAGTACGTTTTAGGACACAGGAATTGTCACAAAAGAAGTCAAATGTATACATCTTTTGATGTACAAGACTAAAAAAGCAGTAGGTGAGTTGGGGGAAGGCCGCAGGCTTTCTGTGGGAGGAAAGAGTATTACAACAGAAGTGTATAGCTGTTTTTTTCTGACTTAAAAATGAAATGGTTTACCTTTCTTCTGAAGCACCTCAGGTGGAATTGCATTAGTAACAGAAGCTGCCATGTGATTAAGTTTTGCAGTAGATGGAATTTCAAGCTTCTCGTTTTCCTGTGTAGTAAGTATCTCTTCTGCAGATTCAGGTATTGTGGGCAAATTGTTAAGGATGTCACTGTCTTCAATGTCAATCACACTGATATATTCATGTTCACTCTAAACAAGAATAAGATTATGCAGAATTATACAGCATGTTTTGCATACATTGTTTACAGTACATTGTTAGCTATTTCCTGTCTTTACTTCTTACCACTTTGAGTTGAAAGGCTTTTTGTTTTGGAGACAAAATAACTACAATATTCGCTATGGTATTATACAACTGACACATCCAGAGATAAAGAACCCAAATTCATGAAGTAAGACAAACCCTATACCTAAAATGTATTTTAACCATATGTATATCGGACCACTAACCAAATCAGGTGCATCTAACAGAAAGGATGGTAAAGGTGGCTCATTCATTTCAGTGGGGTATCTCAGGTTTAAATACATGTCTGGTGGTAGTATCTCAGGGGCAGTAGATGATTCTGTGATAAAAGAATAATAGTCAGTATTATATTTACAGTAGAAGCAATGAAACTTCAGACAAACTATTTGGAAACAGGTCTGCATTTTCTAAATGATAATAAAAACTTTGATTAGCATTTCTTTTAAAAAATAAAGATAGACAATGTAGCTTAACAGGTTTCTTTTATGTTTCCTTCTAACCAAATTACTAAATTATTTTTCATTTTGGTGATAAATTAGCAGAAAAATACTCAAAAGACTGAAATCAAAGCAACATACTGCAGTCTAAATTGCTATTCATTTCCAATTCCCTCCTGAACGGATCAAAAAAAAATAATATCTGCATCTTTACTTGATCCAAATAAATGACACTACTCAGCTAGGAAGACCTCTAAAAACTATCTGCAAAGAAGTCATGTGATGTAGTAAAATAATGTTCAAAATGGAACAACACTGTTAAATTTTAAAAGAAAAGAAAAATTAATATGCTTACTTGGTACCACAGGGAAAATACTTAGGTACTGAATTCTATGCAGTACAGTTTATCAGGGATTTATAAAATGGGGGGAGAAAACCCAAACCAAAATAAATCTTCTTTAGCCCAAAATCAAAGTTATCTTCTATTTTTTGTTCTACAAACTGACCCAAAAGATGACTTGATTTGGAATAAAATTCCTACTTTAGACTGGAACATTGTTAATTGGCATATAGCTATTACAGAACTTAGGAGATGCATGGAACAACTGTATCATTACCTGAGCTACTACAGCTTGATTTCCTGTGGAGCTGTGATCTGTCTTAACATCCTGCTGGTCAATCCATTTGGTCTACATAACACTAACTCCTCAAGCTTAAGCAGCATTAAAATCAAGCTAAAATCCACAAATGTACCTCTTCATACAGAAATACCAAGGCATAGGTACGCTGCACCACAAGGAATTCCAGCCAAGCTTTTCATAAACAGTATTATCATTTCACATTTCGTTTCAAGAAGTCAGATAAATCAGCATCTTTTTATCTGTATCTTGCATTAAGCTACCTCACATACAAAAACCATGTTAAAATTGTAATATTTTTATAGACTTCCCAAACAACAAATGAAGTAGAGAAAGACTGAAGCCACACCTGACACAGGAACAGATATGACTGACTCATTTTTTTGAACTTCAGAAACTTCATTTCCAGCACTGTTTCCAACATCCTGATGTGATTTGAGCACTTGTTAAGAAAAAAAACCAAAACCAAAATGCATTAATTTAAGGAAAATAAAGACATTGATGGCATTATCTGAATGTACATTTCTGATTTCCCAGCCCACAATAAAAGCAAAGTTATGGGGGGAAGATGCAGGGAAACAATTTCAGTCACGTCTGCAACATTGTCTAAAAATGCATTTAGATAAAGTCAAGCTTAGTTAAAAGGAGCTGTCAGAAAAAGTCACAGCAGAACTGACTTGAAGAAAGCATAAGGAGACTCTTACATAATTGCATCAGTAATATTTTTATTTATAATTATTTTAACTAATATTTCGTAATTTATACTGCAGTATCTTCTGGTTTAATACTTTTCGAAACAAAAAGTTATAATACAAAAAACTGGTTTTCCCTTTATAAACTTACTCTATTTTTGGAAACTGATCAAATATCACAATTAACAAGAAGCAATATCAGAAATAGTTGGTTGTTGTAGGTCATACAGGTAGCACTTACCTGGGTGAGTATTTGTACTTGCATCTTGAGTTTCTGCTGGTTTTTTTCCTGTAGAAGCCATGTAATGTAGATCTGTTGAAGTAGTAACTGCTTCCCCCATTGTGTCTAAAATGTGGTAAAACACAACAGGTGTCTATAAATAACGCAAGAATTTTTCTTAAAAGGGGGAAATATTTATGAATGTGTACCTTTATTTCTTTATTGACATTTATACAGAGTTTTGCAAGCCAGTAGTTCTCTAAGACCATTTGATCCCCTGATAGGATTAAATATTGTGCTGAATTAATGTACTAGAGAGAAGCAAATCCTTCTGTAGGCATGGTCTTCATTTTGCAAGCTAGAAATATTGTAAACATTCAGTTTCTTTTAAAAGAGCCTTAAATACTGTGTAATTAGAATATGCAGGCAAAAAAATCTGAATATCTTTTAAAAACAAATAAACCTATTTAGAATTTAAAAGCATTGTTTACACCATTCTTCTGATGAATCACATGAACAGTAATAACTGTGAACCATAGATACTGAAATTCACTCAACAACTGTTAGTATTTAGTGAAGTCCATTGTTTATAAACAAATACAATATTATCACTTACTTCTAAGAAAACTTAAAATACCTCTATAATTTTCAGGAGAATTATTCTGAATTTAGAGGTAATTGATATGAGATCTTAAACTTGCCTGCATCTCTCTCCACACCAATCCCCTAAAAACTGACTATCCCAAAAAAAGACTATATATCACTTGTGCAGCCTGAAAAGGTTTTCCTAATCTTCTGGGGAAAGATCCCATAAGCCATTATACTGTATAGCCCACAGACTACACAATCTGAGTTTTTAACATCTTGATGACTATAGAGTTTTCCTTTGAAATCTAACAAACTTCTGTTCCTTGTTTTTTTTTTTAAGGACTCAAAGCATTAAAAGACTTGTACTTGCCCACTGAAATGAAAAAACTGTCTTGAAGATAAGGTGTAGATTTTGCTTGTTGATCCTAATATAGGGAGAAAAAGAGTTATCTTAAAAAATAGTTCCAAAGCCAATTAAAGGCCTTCTTGATGCTGTTAACTTTCCAATATACCTCCCCTTTGAGTAATGATTTTGAAAAAAAAAACAACCCCAACAAATCATCATTGTAATGTACTTTTCTTACCCCCCTTTTTAATTCTTCGATCCATTCCAACTTAGTGGAATCACTGACTACATATATACCTTGGGGTGATCTGCAGTAATGCAAATTCCTCATTCTTCTTCAAGTACATGCTATCTCTGCTGTACCGTAATTAATGACTCCCAGGTCTGATGAGGCTCTCCAGCTGCTGTGCTGGACAAGGAAGTCTCAAAGAAGGTACGGTATGGACCAGAGATAGAGCTTGCAGCTCTGGGTTGTGTTCTAGCTTGAAATATGGAACTTGCACAAATAACCAGCAAATATGTCAAAAGATATCAAAAAGGCCTAAGCAAACAAAGAGTAAAGTGCCTAAATCAAACCCAGCTAGACAAAGACTCTGTCTTCTTAATTTCTTGGCTGAGACAGAACTGAGACCTCATGCTCCCCATCCCCACTCTTATATTGTCATCATCTAGCCTCATGAGAAAAG
>VZTV01053624.1:7173-19097 GCA_013400875.1 Anhinga rufa
TTGATGCTCCTGTTTCTAGTTAATTAACATTTTTAGAGAGACTGCCTGTCCTTTTTAGTTGTCTCCTTGACTTGTCCCTCAGTAGTAGCAAGTCCCTAGCTCAGTTCTGAGGTGCCACACTGCCCTTGCTGGCTTCCTTGGCCCTGTGCCTGTCACACTGTCTTCTGTGCCCTCCGGCTGCTGAGCCTGGATATGGCCTGAGGCTGCTGGTTTTGTTCTCTGCCTCAGCCCATCCCTGGTTTCAAGCCCTTCCTGGCTGCTCATCTAGCTAGGCTTCTCTTGCAGACCTCTGCTGGGGTGCCGTTTGTTTCACATGGCTTCTGGTAGTTCCCAAAATAAAAAAGCAAATGCCTTTGATTCTGCCGTGAGAGCATTTTCCCCTTAGCCTTCATTCTTCTTTTACTCCGTTCTCCATCCCTCTTCTGTATCGGGCAAAATTTTTAAAAGACCTTCATGTACTGTGCTTGAAAATCATGAGTGTGTTGGTAGCTGGGCATATCTGGAAATATGGCTTGAGAATAGGTTCCTGAATTGCCTTTGAAAATCTGGGACTCTGCTGTTTCCATTATTGACAAGTTCGTTTGTCTTGTCTCAGGATGTTGCAGAGACTGAAGCATATGCTTAGCTTCACGCCACCCTCTTTAATCTGGCTGCACGTGGTAGTCTTGACTTCCATGGGACAGCTTGTACTTCACAAAATGAGGCATGTGCATAAGCTTAGGACTTTGGTACACTTGATGCTTGTCTGCGTGGTAGCATAAACAGCTCTGGTGCTCTAATATTTCTCTGATGGTCAGTACCAGCTGAGTAAACCTTAGTGATTGACTTTGAAGCAAATTGAAAAATTGGCTAGCAGGTGGACAAAAAGCAGGAGGAATGCCCCAAGCAAGTGGTTGTCGTGACTAAGACTATTTTTGCTCTCTAATAAGTTGAAAAGCTGTTTTATTTGAAGTGATATGGTCATGGATAGCAGATGTATGTCCTGAAAAATGCACAAAGTGCATGGACTACTATGTATGCATGTCGCTCTCTAAATTCACCATGAATTTTAATAGTAATTTTTACAAATAAAGCTGAAATCCATTAAATAAGTGTCAGCAGCAGGAGAATTATCAAATTAGTTTTGATTTTTGGATTGTATTGGGAGAAAGGCTTGAGTTCCTTCCATTGCTTTTTCACTGGAAAAGGAGGAGAGAGAGGAAAGCCATATTTTCTTTCTCCCTTTTCACAAGGACAAGGAGTTTCATGGCCCAGTAAAAGGGGTTTGCTGCCTCATGTGTTCAGTGTCTCTGTGTCCTTTAATTAGGGTAATTCCTCAAGATCTCATGATCTGATAGCTGTTTCTGTTCTTGAAAGTACAGAAACAAACAAAGGTTTGTCTTTGCCCAGTGATAAGCATCTCTGATGTTGATCCTTACCACATAATATATCACGGTTAATGAACAGGGACATCCTACCCACCAAATACAGCTGATACCATGAGGCCAATAGCTTTGTTTGTTGTCGGAGTGCAAACCTGTGTTCAGAATGTTTTGTGGAGGTTATTAGCATCTTTCTAGTTTGGAAGAGATGGAAAATCCTTCAGTAAACGGAAAAGTACCTGTCAATCTAAAGCCCCAGTGAGAGCCTCAGAGAGGCAATTAGTTCTCAAGGGCATTCACTCATTAGGTGGTGGGGTGATGGTGGTGGAAGAGGTACATTTTTTCTGGGACGTGGCTTTGGCTTTCCTTATCATAACTGCAAGCAATTTATAGTAGAAAATACTCTGTGCTAATTGTTTTGTTTTCTAAAGAGAAGTATGTTTGGAGGTGAATTTTAATGATCTGGCTATGTGGAAATTAGTTGTGTTTTGTTTTTCTTTAAGCTTCATGAGAAGCTAATTAGTAATCAAATCAGAGACTGTCCAGTCCGCTTTGATCAGTGCAAATACAATTAAATTCCTTATTGTTATTCCATTTATACATCCTTCAGAAGCATTCTGAAATTTCACAGAAATTTTGCAGAAATAAAAATGATAAATCAGATTTCTTACAGTTACCAAGCTGATTCATAGTAGTGAAGTCATGGTTGTTTTTATTCTCTATAGCTCTTAAAAATTTTTGAAAGAAATACTTGTCATAAATAAGCAAATAAGATTTTTGCTCATCTGCTTCATGCACATTTGATATTAGACTTTTCTGAAGGAGCTAATTTCTTAGAAGAAATTCTTTCTTAGAAGAAAGGGATATAATTAATCGGTTGCAATGTTTGGTCCTGTAATTTGACTGGCATGGTAAACCCAAGATTTTGGTGGTTACAAATTACTTTTGGAAAGTGCTTTTGGGGTGGAGGAGGGGAACAAAGGATTTTGTGGGTTTTGAGTTCAATTCCAGAAGCAGAACACAAATTAGAACACGGTAGTAGCTGTGTGAGAGGCCAAGCTTGTGTTCGCTGCCTGAGTTGGTATAAGCACAGCATTTGTGAAGTTCATGCAATTTTTCCTTAAAAAAACCCAACAACAACAACAAAACCTGCATGAAAGAAAATTTACTTTAGTCATACTTTGATATTACTCAGTTCAGTATGGGAAACTTTTGTCCATACTTAAATTCTAAAACCCTGTATAGTATAAGAAGGCTACTCTCTAGCCTACTCTCTCTAACAAGGCCAAGTTTTGGCTCGTTACAGAGTGTAATGCTGCCGTGAACAGCCTGTTTTCCGTAAGCATCACTCTTCTCTTAAGACTTAGTACAGAGTTGTCTCTCTACAAAATCGAGCTTTTCAAAAAATGTACCCACAGAAAGTACTGTAGTATTGTTATTCTAACAACACCTGCATTTCAGGAGCCTGCTTGTTTTACTATTCTTGATTTCTTCTTTTTCAAGGTTTTCATGGGAGGGGAAACTAAAACAGAGTATGAGATGGGGTTTGGGAAGCAGAGATAACATCCAGAAGAAGGATGTGAGCAGGAGATCTGGTAGAGCTGGAGTCAAAGCAGATACAGCTGTGTACTGGGTGGGAATAAACATGCTCCAATGCTGTTAGCTATGACCACTGCTGATTCTGCTCAGGAAAACAGTTACAACATAAAGGTGAGCCTGAAACAGTGCCAGTGATGGCCAGGATGAGCCTCAGGAGAACGGTGCAGTTTCCCTGAGGAAAATTAGGGGGTTTGGAGTATTCTGTGTCTCTGAACAGAAATAAGACTAAATTTTAGATCCCACTGCTTGCTCACCCACAGAAGTAAATTGGCAGCAATGTAGAAAACCGTATACATATGTTTTTTCTTCTCTTGTTTTTCCTAGACACTAGAAACGACATGCAGAAGGAAAGTAACTTGAAAGAACTCCTTAAAGAACTGCCTGATGCTCATTACTGCCTGCTGAAGTATCTGTGCCAGTTCCTGATAAAGGTTGCTGAACATCATGTAGAGAACAGGATGAACCTTTGCAATCTTGCCACAGTGTTTGGACCAAACTGCTTTCAGTAAGTTGGGGTTTTCGCTTTTCCACATATGTTGACAGAATGACATCTGGAGCAGATGGCCAGAAACCTGGCTCAGAACCCTAATTTGTCAGGGTGATCAAACAGAGGCAACGACTGGGGCTTTGTGATACATTTTAGTGCTAAAGCTATTGTTTGAGCTAAATGGGAGTTGAGTTGCTCGCCATCTCCTCTTGCTATTTTGCTAAACAGTTGGTCAGTTTTCTATTGCTGCATTGACAGCAGAGCAGGAGTATATCCATGGAAGGCCCTCAGGCTGTATAAGTGCAAGGAGACTTGTGCTCATACAGCTTTCTTCCTTTGCCATGAGATAATACAAATGCTTCTCTGCAGATGGCTTTGAGAAAGGAGACCTGGGGAGAAGGACTCCTATGCAGCACCTAGGTGCTGTATAATTTCTGGAGATGGATACTGCGTACTCTCTGCATATTTGGACTTGTGATCTGGTGTCTGTTCTCAAGATGCCGATGATTCTGAGCTCTTTATCCTTCTAGAACTGGTGCCGAGGTTATAGAGTGGAAGCCAGTGGAAGCCTCTTCAGACTTCTTACTGAACTCACTAGTTTTACTAGTTTCTTTCACTGGGCCCAGTTCTTGGCGCCTATAGTGAAGACAACATGTTGTACATGCTAGTGAAGCTTGCAGCAGTGGCGAGAAGAGTTATTTCCAGGTGCAAGAACACACTTAAGTGAGAATGTTTCCGTTGAGTCACTGCTGTGATGCAGTGCACCGTTATGGGTTGCCTAATGAGTCTTAGATTAGATGAATTGCCTAATGAGACTATCTCCCTAGGCTTCTTCTGTAGCCAGTGGAAAGAAGTACACCTCTTTAAAGAGATAAAACAGAAATTAGGTTCCTTGTAATGTATTGAGCCAGTTCCACATACCTAGGCTAGGTGCTGCCTACTCCCTTTTTAAAGGAGCATATCTTTTTCCATTGATTAGGGAAAGAACACGCAGAGGTGAGACGTTTAAACTGCTGCCTCATCTTAAGATGTTGCTTATGGATGATGAAAGTGAATATGTCAGGATTAAAGCATTCACTGTGTTAATACAAAAAGATAAAGCATATTTTGAAAATAATTGTATTCCTCTCCAAAAGAAAGAAAACTCAAAAGACAGCAGTATGTGTGGGAAAGCATGAATATGAGAGTTAGTGGAAGCACAATACTGCAAACTTCTGACAAGGAAAAGCAAAAGAATTTTTAAAGATGACATTTGTATAGGAAGTTTGGGAATTTCTGTCTAAATGTATTAGTGGAGTTAAGAACAAACAAAATAAATTAGAAGAATCTGAGTCCAGTGGCTAAATCTCTATGACTCAAACTCTCAAGTGGCTATTAGAATAATTTTTAGTTTACTCATCACTTTGTTCAGGAAAGTTTAAAAATTACTTCCGAATACTATTGGTGTAAAATGCAGAGAGTTGCATTTGGAATTGCAGTTGGCATTCCTAAGATTAAACCAAAGCATACTTAAAAGCTGCATAGTTGTTTCTTCAAGTGATCTGTGCTCCTAAGATGATATAGAAGAGACTTAATAGTTTTTTTAACGTATAGGGCCTGTGTGTAAGAGGGGCAGAATCGCATCATTCCATTGCGGAAGACTGAGAAAGGCAGAATTCACTGGAGATGAAAACACAAGGGTTCTTGTGGCTGTATATGAACACAGCCAGCCCTGCAGTTGTGACACACATTGAAATAAATGCTCATGTAGCAAAAGAGGCAATGAAAGCAAGGCTTGACACTTAACAAATTACTAATGTGTTTTTAGAAGACTGAAATATGTCAGATTTATGGATGTAGATTTTTATTTAAACTAAGTTTCACTATCTGGTAATTCAGCTATGTGTTTCATCAGACCTTGATCTTTTCATGGTAGTTCAGGATTGTGGTCTGAACACAAAGATTGTGAGCAACAGTTCAAACACCCTTTTCTTATGTGTTAATGGATGCAGTCTTAAATTGCTGGAACTGTGACCATCTGTATCGACAAAGATTTGATAGGAGGAGGAAAAAACTTGCAGCACTCAACTTTAGGCTTAGCCAGTTGGTTGGCCAAGCAGCCAGAGATCCTCAGAAGGCAATTCAGAGCTCCAGAGTAAGACTGCCTGAAGCCTGCTTGGCAAGGGCTGTCTTACTGCTGGCTACAGGCAACCCCTAGAGAGACTAGCTGCAGAAATTAAATACCAGCATGTGGTTGAAGCGAACACTTCTCTCGCTTTGTGTCATTTGTTCAGAGCAGTGTATGGGGTGTTTCTCTGGGACTAGGAAAAAGAAGGCTTAGCATCCAGCTTGTCAGCAATTACACTGCTGAAGCAGGAAGATCTGAGATTTTTCTATTAGAAATTCACACTTGTCTAAAATCAGCATTGGAGTCTGTGTAGTTAATGCACAGCATCAGAGAAGATAAAGCCCACCTGCTAGTAGCGAAGGATTGCTTTCTGCAAGATATTTTTAGTGACATTTTAGCTATTTAAACATATTATCTCCTACTTCATAACTGAAGCTGTTTAACAATTGAATAACTCTCACTGTTGGGCCACTTTCCAGATATTTAGACTTTATTTTAATCCTCTTCATCTCATTCTGTGTCACTTTCTCAGTAATTTATCTCATCTCCTAAACTTTCAACCCTTACTACTTTTATCTTAGCCACTACTTCCCCTGCTTCCTTACTTGCTGTTTGACAAACTGCACTGGCGCTTTTCTAATTAAAGGTTGTCTTGTGCTTTCTGTATTTGTAATGAATAGAAGAGGGGAGAAAATGGCTATTTGCATTCCTTGTAATGAAGTGTGATGTGAGATATAGGAAGATATAAAGGGCAAGGTCAAACAGCTCAAAAAAGGAAAATATGATGGTTGGAGATTTAGCACACTGTTTTCTTCCAACTTGGATTGTTCAGATTTATTGTGATGGACAACAAAGGTCAAGTATACAGAGAAATACAGCCCTTGAGGAACAATGAGCACGAAGGTATAGGAACATAAATAGTTGTCTTTTTATCTAGACAAACTGGAGAGCTGGGCAATCACCAACTGTATGAAGTTTAACAAGGGCAAGTGCCAGATTTTGCACCTGGGGCACGGCACCCCTGGATGCACACACAGACTGGGGAATGAGAGGCTGGAGAGCAGCTCCACAGAGAGGAACCTGGGGTTCTGGTCAATGGCAAGTTGAACAGGAGCCAACAGTGTGCCCTGGCAGCCAAGAGGGCCAACCGTGCCCTGGGGTGCATCAAGCACTGCACTGCAGCCGGGCGAGGGAGGCGATTGTCCCGCTCTGCTCTGCGCTGGTGGGGCCTCACCTTGAGTGCTGTGTGCAGTTTTGGGCGCCACAGTACATTAAGGATATAAAGCTACTAGAGAGTGTCCAGAGGAGGGCCACGAAGTTGGTGAAGGGTTTAGAGGGGAAACTGTATGAGGAGTGGCTAAAGTCACTTGGTTTGTTCAGCCTGGAGAAGAGGAGGCTGAGGGCAGACCTCATCGGGGTCTGCAGCTTCCTCACAAGGGGAGGACGAGGGGCAGGCACTGATCTCTTCTCTCTGGTGACCAATGACAGGACCCGAGGGAATGGCAGGAAGATGTGCCAGGGGAGGTTTAGGTTGGATATTAGGAAAAGGTTCTTCACCCAGAGGGTGGTGGAGCACTGGAACAGGCTCCCCAGGGAGGCAGTCATGGCACCAAGCCTGATGCTATTCAAGAAGCACTTGGACAACACCCTCAGAGACATGGTGTGAATTTGGGGTTGTCCTGTGTAGGGACAGGAGTTGGACTTGATGATCCTTGTGGGTCCCTTCCAACTCAGGACATTCTATGATTCTTTTCTGTCACTGGGCTAATGTGTGTGGAGTATTAACACTTGCAGCATGGCTACTCTTGGAGGAAGCTATTGTCTGTTGACCCGAATTTTGGCTCCTGTAGAGCTGTAGCCTTCATTATGGCCTTCTGTGTGTCTCCGCTCAGCTCTCACAGCTTGTGCTGAAGAGGAAGGAGTGGACCAGCTGGGTTTTCTCTCCTCCCTTGCTCTCTTGGAGCTGGGTATCGGAAGGGCTGCTGCACTCAACCTGTCTTCGGTTGGGATGGTAAGAGATGTGAGGTCTACCAGTTACAGAGTAAGCAGAGGATCCATTTGCATCCTTTTTTGCATCTTGCTCTCAAAGAATGATCTGTGTGTGTGGCCTCCATCATTCAAGCCCTTGCTAGCCTGACTGTGTTTCATTCCAACAGAGATTAAGCAAGTTGTGAGGGATTGCTCCATCTGCCAAAAGCAGCTGGCAAATGCAGGTATCCAGTTAAAATGCTAGAGTTAGATGCAGTTATTTCTGTATGATGACTACAAAACAGAAGTTACCTGAAGGGTTGTACAAGAAAGCATTAGGTATGGAGAAAAGGTAGATTGTCAGTAGGGCAGCTGTAGGTATTTCAGAGATTCAAAAAGATTTCCAATGTATTGTTGAATTTGTAAGAATTAAAATCTGATCTAAAGTTCTGCATGAATGCTTTACCTTGGTTTCTAGCAGCCTTGGAGCCTATACAGATTGGGTGTATGAAGCTGAAGTGAAAGCAGAGGGGCTGAACTAGAACTCCTCAGTGAGTAATATTGGCCTTTGAAACATGTGGAGGGACTATGTTTTCAGGCAGTGCAGTCCTAATTCTGCATCAGTCTTAAAAACAAATGTGAGTCCAGGATTGGGTCAAAGTGAGTGCTGAAAATTGTTGTTCTAACATTTCATGACTGCAAACTGGAGCATGCAACATAACCTTTCCTACAGGGTTTGTATGGATTTTAAATACTGCATTTTCCATCAGGGTAAAGGAGTTGTTTTTCATAAGAATTCAGTATGCTACACCCTATGATGCCAATGTAAAGCATCGAGCATAATATAGGAAGGCCATAAATGTTCTCATTGTGATCATATTAAATACTCAGGAGTGCTTGCCAGCTCTTCAGGAAGTGTATAAGGGACCCTATTGCCAAGCTTTTCTGTGATATATTTTTATGTTTTCTTCTCCTGTTTCTTTTCTGTTGTGTACTCAGCTTTGTCATCTGGAGTCTGCTGAATGGCCTATATGTAAAATAAATGGAAGATTGCTAAAGATGCATTGCTCTCTTCATAAGTGGAGGGGTGTTTTGGCCAAATTCCATCTCGTCTTCCATTCTCCTAGTGAACACCCATCCCTTAGAGTTTCAGTTGAGAAAGTTTCTCTTTTATGATCAGTGTCAGGTGTTATGATATTTCCTATTTCATCTCTTGAACAAAACAGTGATTATTTCAATAGGAAATGCTCTGTGTTTTGGTTTAGGGATTTTTTTTCTGTTTGTGTTTTGGTTTTTGGTTGAAAAACTTCATGAAAATAAGTGACTGCTCTGGGTTGAAAATGTTCTTCTGATCGTGATGGAGGATTGGCAATAAAGCATACACGCAGAATTTAAGTGGAAGAGCAATTTCACAGGAAAAACTACAATCACAGAGTCTTAGAATATGCTGAGTTGGAAGAGGCCCATGAGGATCATCGAGTCCAACTCCTGTCTCCACACATTATTGAACATAAAAGTTAAATAATGTATCTAAGAATGTTGTCCAAATGCTTCCTGAACACGGACAGGCTTGGGACCATGACCGCTTCCCTGGGGACCTTGTTCCAGTGCTCAGCCACCCTTTTAGTGAAGAACTTTTTCCTAATATGTGCAAAACAAAATGGTGTTTGAGCTCAGCAATACAGCTCAAATAAAATCACAAGGAGCGTTTTTGAAGAGCCTCTGTTTAGAAATGTTTGGAGATGAGAGTGATGTACTTTGTGAGTAGGTGTTAGACTGTGGATTGCCCTTTGTCCCCCGTTGTGTAGATCACACTTTCAAAGATGCCTACTGTTACTGACTGCAGTTTCCTGATGAGAAATAGAGCTTCTGCCGGAGCAAAATATTTTGCATATAAATGAAGCCAGACAGTAAAGTCTTTGTGGCAGCATCACTCTAACTGCTTTGCGTTACCTGCATTACTTGCGTTTTGCATTATGCATCTACTGCAAGTGATGTAGACAGAGATGGAATTACTGAGTTGACTTAGGCTCCTAAATCTGATGTTGCAGAAAATAATCTGGGACAGATTTTAAAAGGTAGGCCAGTAAATGCCTTGTGAGATTCTCCAGTGCCTCAGAAGCTAAGACACTTCTGTAAAATCTCAGTGGTGACATATGTTCTTGCGTTTGGTCCAAACTGTTGAGACATAAGTCTGTAAATGATGCAGAGCATGTAAATGGCTCTCACACACTGTGATGAACACCTGCCTCAAGTTAGTGCTGCTGCATCTTTAGCTACCTGTTGGCCTCTGATCGTGCAGCAGAGTCTGCAGACACAAGTATGTGCCTGTTTTCAGCTGCACCAGTTTGTGGTCCAGTGTGTTAAGACAAATCACCTTCAGCAGCTGAGTTCTGGCCATCAGGTCACATCTGTTAAAGACAGAGTAATGTCTGTCTAGAGGGACAGAACAGACTGCCTGAAGTTGTAACCTCTTAAGATTACTGCAGCCCTGCTCTCAAATCCTTCAGTCGTGCTTGTTGAGGGGCTCATGGGTATCTGAGGTACTTACAAAAATGTTTTGCCAGCACTGGAGAAACAAAAAACCCACATAGTGTTCCCTGTCCTTTGAGCCCTTAATTTTTGTGGGATCCCCTAGGAGAATGGTAAGGTGACTTTGTGGTGCTCCTCTACAAAAGGTCTGTACAAACAGCAAAAGGAGCAGTCAGAGAAGACAGCATATAGCCCTCAGTGGTTTGTAAATTAGGATTACAGTGTTGTCATTCCATGCAGGCTACTTCTGCAACACCACTTAAGGAAATGGTAATGTGCGTTCTTCATCTCAGGCAGGGTGGGGTGGAACACAGTCAGGGATTCAGAAGCGGACACACCGTTTCACATGGAAATTGCTGGTTCCCAGTTGTGACAAGGAGCTGTCAGCAGTTGTTGCCTGGGGTAATCAGTTCAGTGATCTTAGTCCAGCTCATTACAGGCAGATGACTACATCCCAAATCCTCCTGGCCTTCATTTCCACTTGAAGCAAGTTTCTCTGGTGTGGTGGGATGGTGACAGAGCCTTGTAGTGATGCCTGTCTCCTGCTGGATGCAGTCGTGTTTGGATGTATTACTGCACCACTCACAGTAGAGTATGGAGATTCATTCTCTCATAAGCCCGCTCTGCATTTAGCCTGTTACAGCTTGTTTACAGGGATCCTGAGGTAAATTAATTTAACTAATGCATAAAATATAAGTAATTCATTCACAGTGAGTTAATCTGACCTCAGGTCACTTCAGTTCTGAGTAAGAGTTGTGACACAGGGCTTTGATGTGGTTTAACCTGTTTGAAACTAGCTTTCTTGAGCATCCCCATGGAAGCAGACATACTGCCTTAAAGTGGTCTGGAAGAACCAAAAGCACAAGTTAGCACTGGACTGCCTGGACATGAGTGGCATGGAGCTGTGCTGGGTAGGCCAGGCATGCTAGTAGGACATTGTGCACAAGTGTGAAAAACTGCTGGGTGTCATATTTTGAAATGAAGGGCTAACAACTCTGAGCACCTCTGGGAAGGGCAGGGTGTCCGAGGAATCTAAGGGGGGACACATCTGCTTCTGTCACTGCCTATGCTATGTGTCTGTTCATGACTTTGCATGCATTTTCAGAAGAGTCTAGTCAGACTGGTGGATCATGCAGTGCGGCAACAGATGGGTTTTAACTTGTATGAATATGCAGGGTGGCACGTGCTTATAATCTGAACTTCTTATATATGCTGAGCTGAAGCTTTATTGCAAGAAAAAGGTCACCATGGATAGCTCAAAAAGTATAATAGTCCTTGCCACAATGGAGGTCTAATAACAGCAGTTAAAGGAAAAAATAAATGAACTTTGTAAAACTTTGTAAAATGTCCCTGTTTAAGTGGCAAAGAGATGGCAGTGGATGAAGTATGTTACACTGCCATTAAAATTAAACAATTCATGCTGGTCTACTTGGTTACATTTAGAGAGGGGTGATAAAATAGACTAAAGCCATGAGCTTTAGCCTTGTGTTCTGCATGTGTGCATGCAAAATGTTCTGCATATGCATCTCACCATACACGTGCAGAATTGTTCAGAATAAGATGTTGGACTTTTCATAGATTTGATTTAATAAACTTTAACTGACAAAATAATGTGGGGCAGGGAGGGCAAGAAAACCATTGACTTGTGCAGAAATTAAATACTGTTTGTGTGCTTTGTGGAAACTTTATAGGCTGGGCTGTTTTTCAACCAGGAAGGGTTTTTGGTGTTAGCTGTTGCCAGTAGGGAGGTGTTGGCTGTAGTTCCCAGCAGATGTGGTTTAAATCAAGGTTCTGCTTTCAAAGTCACTGAAGCTATCTGGAGTCTTTATTTTGACTTGAACTCACTCTAGTATATTTTCAGTCCGTTTCC
>VZTV01053627.1:0-18001 GCA_013400875.1 Anhinga rufa
TGTCAAACAAACCAATATTTTTTCTGTCTGTTAATGTTTTCTATACAGAGGAACAAATGGCTAAAGAACCAAGATTTTTTAGCATGTATGCATTTTATTTCTCTTCAGAATAAAAACCATAGAAAACTATGTAGCTTAAAACCCAGTAAGAATTTAAACTCCAGCTGCTTTTCTCTGCTAGAAAACGTTTGACTTTATCTTTCATCTTGAAAAACTTAGTGAAGTTGGCCATAAACCGATAAGATTTTGAATGGTTCTGTCTCATTTTATTTTCTAATCAGGTACATAAGTCCTAAGTACACTGCGCAGATGCTGTTGCTAAGATTGATTAGAACTAAGGACAACATAAAAAATAGATAATCTCTTTCAACATCAAGTACTAGCTCCATTTGGACATCTTCACAGGAGAGTCAGAGAAGAAAAGATATTTTATGAGAATCGTATTCCACAGTAGGGGGAGCTTAGAAGGAAAGGTGGTTAGAGAGCTTGATGGAAAATAATGCATCTGAATGGCTGTACCCGGACTAATCAGCTGTATCTGGTAAATAAGCCTGTGTTAGCGTATGCATATAAATATCATTGCAGTTATGGGAGCTATTTACTGCTTAATAAACATTGACAGTGGACCCAATCCAACTCCCCTGGAAGTCACTTAGAGTCCTTCAGTTCAGTCATGGCATAGATTTTATAGCACATAGCAAATCTGTAACATGTCTAAATTGAAACTCTCAGCTGCCTTTGAATTACTTGAATAGATAATTGAATGTAGTCAGGTAAACTTTTCTGATGTTTATACAACTGTAATTGTGATAATGATTCTTTGGACAACATTTGAGAAATCAGATTGCAGCCTTGTGGTGCTAAAAGCATGAATTAGAGTTACTGGAGCTCTTGCATGAGGGAGCTCTGTGTGTTGTTTGTGAACCAGGCGCCACTGCTTGTGTCTAAATTGCCCTCCGCAGTGCACTTCCACATCCTCCTGCTCTAATAGTCTGTAGCAATGGATGTACTGGGTGGAAGGTGGTTCCCTCCCTCACCCTCTATGTGTTTGGGTTGTTTTTCAAGGAGTGCAGCAAGTTCTTGTCCCAGCAGGAACTCATGGATCAAGTTGTGCTCTTAATCCAAGAATTATAAAACACTCATAACTCTTTGGTTATGACAGTGGGATACTCTAGGAATAACTTCTGTTGGTTCCCGGTAAGAGAGTGGCAGAAAGGAATATAAATGTATGTAAACACTACTAGTACCTTTAGATCAACTAACACAATACACTTACTATTCACCAAGCTGCAGTTCATCTTTTTATTAATTCAGTTATTCTTGTTGCTGCCTCTAAAGTTTTTCTAGCACAGTTTTGCCACCAAATAATTTGATTTGTTGACGTATCCCTCTAGGCTCCCTCTTTCCTTGCTAGTGAGAACTATTTTGTGCTAGTTGTGACTCTAGGAAGTGCTGGGTGATGCTGGAGGACGTCCTCTGGTTTCAGAGAGCTCATCACTAGGGACTGACTGTGGTGTTCTCGCGGAGGGAAGCTGTTGGGTTCAGCAGTCACTGGATGCTTAGAGATGAACAAACTTCTACAGACTATCAAAAAGAACAGCATTTCTGGGAGGGCTACTCATGCCCAGGACTCAGCTGTGGGCTACTATGATGAATGCCATTAAAACTATCCACAAGTGTGAAGCTGTGAAAGCTGAGGGATTTTGTCGTTGTGCAGGAAATGGTGCCATTGCCCCGGTGATAATATTGATGGATAGATTAGTGTAAATGTTTGAGAAATCTCAAAAATATTTTTTTTTCTTAAGTTAAAACGCAAAATAATATGAATGATATGTATAGTTCACTAATCAAGAAATATTTCCTTTTTATTTTTTGTCTTAAAAGGATTTTCTACATATTTAGTTTTAAGCTAGTACTTCATATTTAAGAATCTACAATTTATGGCATGAAAAGCTTTTATATTTATAATGTGCCATAACTAGTAATGAAGGCTATACGTTTGCTTTACCAGGCTTTCGCATTTGTTTAATTTAGAAGGTACTTTGCTATAAAAGGAAGTGCTCTCTCTGGATTTTAGCTAGTTTAATTAACGCTATTTCACATCTATGCTCCAATATACACAAATTGATTGTGCTTACACTGTAAAATATGAGACATTCTTCCTTAATTTTCAGTCAGCTACTTTGGTCAAAAGAATGAAAAGATTACAAGATAAATATTTCTACAGAAATATGTTAGCAAGAGGCATACCAAAGGGGAGTATTGTCATTAGAAGTGGGAGTTAGGTATTTCAGTTATCTAATAAATAGCTAACTACCTTGGCTGTAATGTGTGCTCAGTATGTCAGATTTAAAATAATTGAAAACATCACTAGAGAAGTTACAAAATGAAGTATTGTTGTGAAATCTTACAAATCAACCTATACATTGGAACTGACCATTTCAGTAGGGAAATTTTGCTACCAAAAAGGAAATGTCTTCCAGTCTTTTGATTTTCATGCCATTTTTCAATTTTCCAACAAATCTGCTAAAGAAATTATTAGAATCAGTATTTTAAAATCAAGTTAAATTTTGATGAGCCTTGCTTTTTATTTAAGTTTTGGAAATCAAAAAGGTTGCAATTTCTATTTTCGTGTCTGCTTTCATCCTTGCTTTTCTCGACTGTGCATTTTTCCTTCTCTTTGCCATTGTTAATGGGAAAGTCCAAAAAGGTAAGCAACTCTGTGAAAGGCAGGAGTATGCTCATGGGCATGTCCATGTGCACAGGAAACAATCCCACCATCTTGCTGTTGGCAACGTTCCCCATCTTCAGACTTTCCCTTGCTTTCCATGTGACAGTCCTTCAGCGAGCCGGCCCCAGGACTCGAGTGGGTAGAAAGGGAGCCAAAGAGATAACTGATCGCCACCCATCCCCAGCGGCTCTGCCTACAGCGTTTCGATCTTAGAGCCTGCTGTACCCCCTGGTAAGCTGACCTACAGGCTTTGTGGTGGAACAAATGTTTTTCCTTGGGTTATGTTGTTTCATGGATGATCTGCTGTTGATCTCAGAATCAGTTTTGATAGTTTCGTTATTAAGCTTTGTTTGCTGCCATCTTTGTAGCCTTACAGGGGTGGTAAAGGCTGCTATTTCCTTCAGTTCTCTTGACTAATTTTAAATGTTTCTTTTCTTTCCTGTGTAATGTTCTCACCTGAGCTTGCGTCTACTGGTAATTTACAGTCGATGTAACTCCTGATGCCCAAGAGCTGATGCTTCACTCATCTTCTCAGCCTATTGCTTTATAGTCCCCAGGAGAATTTTCTCTTAGTTTCTTCTCCTCTCTTACTTTGCTGTTTACAGTCTGCAGATCAGTCTCTTTCTGATACTTTTTTATTACTGAGGGACACATATGGCTTCTTACTCGAGCCCACAAGCTTTTTGTACAATTCTTCCATTCACAACACCTAACACACACCTCATTTCAAACACAGTTTCCCACCACGTACCTTTCACAACCAAAGGGGAATGCTTCAGTTCCATCCCTCTGTGTCAGCCTTTGTCTTTAGGTTATAGGTTTGTACCAGGACAGAAGCAGGAATTGCATTCCCCACTCCTTAGATACAGAGCTTTAAAATCATCTGCTAATGTGTTAAAGTTTTTTGGATAGGCAGACAGAGAGGTTGCTTAACTGATGTGTAATAGGGTGGCATAATCATTACAATAATTGAAAGAGAAATTATTTACAATAATAAATGGGAATATAAGTAGGAGTAATGGGACTGTGAAATGATGGGTAAGAAACTTGGCTGGATATCAAGAAGTGATATATCTTAGTGAAATAACCTACTTATTGAGATGGCAGAAGCCCCATCATCTTGGCTCATTTAAAGCTACACTGGACAGAGCAGTAATGAACGCCCATCCACAGGGAAGAAACATGCAGTTATTGAGGAGCCAAGCTAATCCTGGGCTTCTTCCATGTCAAGGCTGTGTGACTCTGAGGCAGGGTGCCACAGAAGGACAGGCTTTTCCAAACTCCCTGTGCTCAAATATAATCATAAATTACTTAGAAGCATTTATGTGTGCTATCAATAACAGGGCTGCAAAATAAGTTATTCAAATAAAATTGCTTTATTTTATATTAGACCTTTTTTCCCATGTAAGTTATGTAAAAATGTACTACGTGGCTAAGCATGTTTCCCCGTTCCAAGAGGCACTGTTCAGCAATTTATGACCTCCTAAAAACAAAACCTGGCAAATCACTGTCCTTTCGTAGACCTAAATCGGAAGGGAATATTTTAGAATATAAATATATAAAGAGTTTTGAAAAAATATTCTAACCTAGTTTAGTATCCCAGAGTTGAAATACTTGCAGACACCGTGAGGCATGGGAATGTCTTTGCACCTCTTGTAGCTCTTCCATAGCTTCTACGTGCCGAGCAAGCAAACTTTCATGAAACAAGTGCCTGAGCACATTTTAAATGGTATTCAGCAAAGGAGGAGGGAAATTGGAAAGCTCTAGATGTGCAGCGCTAATCTTCTATCTGAGACTACCCAGGTTAGGTGATATCTTTATCTGAGGCAGATGTATAACCTTTAACGGAGCCACTGCCTTTCTTCCTCTTATTTCATCAACAGATTTCTCCATCTTTGACGTCATTTCAGATGTTACCTCCAGAGCACGCTGGACTGAAATTGGGATATTAGGATATAAAAATTAGCATATCATGCCTGCCGAGCCCCTGTGGATGCTGTGCATCTGAAGTAATTATCTGTGCCATTAGGAGGTTAACGGTGGAATGACAAACCTGGAATGTGATCTGAAGTATTAGCAGCTTTGGATTAAATGTGCCAGATGCAAACTTTAAAAACTTTCTGTTATGTTAAATAGCTGGGGTAAATAGATTCATGAGTGACTAGGGAAGTTAACTGAAGAAAAGCTCTGTATGGTACAGGTTGTCAAACACAAAGATACCACCTTTGGCTCAGTAAGTCTTTAAGCAACTTCTTGCTGGATGATATAGGAGGACATATGGCGAGTACAGGAGGATGTACAACTTTATTTTTGCACTCCTTCCCTTATATCTTCCACTTATCATTTCTGGACTTCTTTTATCTGAGACAGTACAGGCATCTTTATGGTTTTTTGGTTGTGATTATGACTGTCAACTCCATGCAGAGATGCAGCTGGGCATAAACCAGCTCTGGAAGTAGAAGAATGCAAGAGCATCCATGGGCCAAGTGACTTTGCATCAGGCGTTACTAAACTGCTGGGGAGGACCAGGCTGTCCCTGCGTGTGGTGCTGCTACAGGGACGTAATGGCTCACTTGCATGGAGCTGGGGTGTTGCTGACACGATGCCACAAGTGCCACCCTCTCAAAGTCAATAACGACAGTTCTGTTTGAAGAACATTTTGGAATCTGACCTTTGTCTTGTAAAAATTATTCAAATTCAAAACCATTGCTGCCTCAAGATTAATCCATTTCTAGTTCTTTTGTTAAAAGGAGCATAAACAGCTGGAAGGAAACCATGTATGTTATTGAAGCACTACATTAATCACACTAAGCAAACTAGTACAACGCTCTTTTGATATTCTAATGTAAAACCAAATGCATGCTACATCCAGAAACTGAAAACTGCAGTAATTGAGCCAAATTATTTCAAAGTAGAATACTCACCATCCATCAAATGTGATAATGTGTGGATCAGTGAAAGAGTAGCAGTTCCCTGTTGGGAGGTCTCGAACTGTGACCTAGTTAAAATGAAATGTGTAATGAATACAGTCTACACAGCAGTTTTTCTTCATTACTGTTCCTCACAAAACATTAGGGGCAGGATTCATGTGTCAAGTACAAACTAAAACCTGACTTCTAAAACATGATTGCGAATGGGTACAAAACAGGCTTCGCTTTCAAACAATAGAGTTTAATCACATGCAATAAGGGAGTTCAAAGTGTTCTTATTCCACCTGATGTAATGCACTGTCTTTCTTTATCTGGTAAAAAGCAAAGCTTTTTTAAAAACTTTTTTGCTAAAAAGTAGATCATTCACTGAAATTATCAAGAGAGTAGAGTGCTCATTAAATTGTACTAATTTTAATGCCTGAAGTATGGTGTAAGGTATGCTGTAATTAAGTATCATTAGCGTATTTTAGTAGTAGTCACTGCCTGTCCCCCAATTTGACCTTAAATTTCCTGATACAGCATATGAATGGCTGATTTATATATTTGATGAGCAGGTTATTGATTGGGTACTGGTGACAAGGGCCCAAAGCAGGCTGCCGGAGCTGTCTGCTTTCAGCATGTGAATAAAAGAGGAAAGGATCTATTATAGCAACAGAGACCTTCAGCTGCATCAGCTCTTGGTTACTTGGGCACGAGCTGGGTCGCAGACAAGGCCTGAGAGTCCTGGTATCCTGCAAGGAGCAGATATGCCTGCGAAAAACAGAGGTAGGGCAACCCCCTTCGAAGGTGCAGTACCTGAGTCTCGGGCAGTGCTGGGCCCGCATTGCCACCTCTGCTCAAGATGGTGTTTTTTCATACTCTGCCATCAAGTTCTCCAAAGTGCAAGACTGGGTTGTGTAGTGATTTGCAATATGAAGGGCTCCCAGTCATACTGGTGGGACTGATGAAGTATTATGGTTTTCCCATATCCAGCCTGACAGGCTGATTTCTTGGCCAGGGCTGTTAATTCTTTGCTTGCTCTTTGCCCATGAGAAATCCAGTTAGTTCTGCCACGATTTGCGGAGCAGTGAAGAAGAATGGCCGCTATATCCTTGTGCGGTCTTTCAGTGACAAAGGAGAACTTAGCTTTTAGGAAGAGTGGTGAAATTAAATAAATTAATAAGACGGTGAAGGTAGAACCACAGTCCCTGACAAAATTCTTCACCTGTGGCAATACATCAGCTGTATTTCAAAATGCCCCTTAACTATCACACAGAGACACTACAGACACCCACTGGTGTCTGGCATCCCAAAATGAGTGATGGCCTTGAGGAATGAAAAACTGCACGCCTCTTTGAACAGCATTTTGATCTGAGGTCAAGTGTATCATTTGTATCTACAGTGTGATATAGAGAAGTGTCTGAGAATTTTCCCATTTTCTCCATCGCCGCAACCTTCCTAAGTAAAACTTTTGCACAGACAAATCCATGTGGCCCTTTTTGCTCTGCTCTTTTCTTGGATGATACTAGCAGAGGATCCAAGTCCTAGTTGTTGGCAGTCTTAGTTTTCTGAAGAAATCCACTTTACTGAGTGTCTGAATGTGTCAGGATGTTCTACCCACCATTTCCATTCAGTTTTCAGATAAATCAAAAATATTTGAACAAGTCTGAAGGACTAAAGATTAGGTGGATTTTAATATATGGATTTTTCCTTGATATGTTGCAGGAACTGTGTTACATTAACACCTCTAATTAACTGCAAAGCAGCAATGGGGAAATGAGGGGGAGGGAATGTAATGTCTATTATGCTTCCATAGATCAAGTTTTAACTGAGATAGAATTTATTATTAAAATGGATTAATTCCATTTCACACTTGCTATATTTTCATGTTTTAATGGAAGCATTTGTAACTTCAAGAAAAAATACGGGTATGTGAGTGTACTATATGGAATTAGCTGCAATTTCTGACTTAAGAATCTTAAAAATTTCAAGAGAAGCCTATGCTGGAAAGGAAAGGATATAGTCATATGCTAGGCATTTCACCTTTGAAGATAAAAATTGTTTTGGTCCAGTTTAATCTTATTCTCTCATGAGCAAATCCACAAAAATCAGGGCAGTGGAATTATATTGGGGACTTGTTTTTGGTTACTTAAAATATACAAGCTTAGATGAGCCGCTGCTCTGAGAAATTTAGCTGAGTCAAATCTGTGTTCTGGTTTATTCTCTCGGGCAGTGGGATTACAGCTCTCAAACCTCCCAGCTGAGGCCCTGAAACAACTTCACAGATAACAGGCCAGTCCCTGATCACCACACTCCTTTCCAGGCAGGGAAAGCACGGCTTGCCTCCCTGATTGATTCTTATTATTCTTATTTTGGATGTTTTGTACAGGTATAAATGAAAAGACGGAGCAGCTACGTGTGTCATCAGAGGTGTCCTGGTGATTTCTGGCAGTGCTGAGTCCTGGTCCTCCTTTCTTATTACCGAAACACTGCCTTTCCTCTGTTTTTTTCCGAAACTGTTCTCCAAACCCTTGGCTTTCCCTCTCCCTCCTCAAAAAGGTGCTAATTCCCTAACCCGGCTTCTCCCTCTCCCCTCTTCCATCATACACAAGCATGCCTGGTTACATCCATAATCCAGCTGTTGGCCTTACTGATGTGCCGACTAATAATCAAACGTAAATTTGTTAAAGCAAAAGGCTTTACATGTTAATTTTCTTGGCGCATAAAGAGACTGTTTTGGTTTACTCTTCCGAGAGCAGTCCCCAGTGTTTATATGGTTAAGGATTATCATTGTTTTCTGCAATACTAAACCTCCCATTTAAATTTGACATGTTTTCCAAATTATTTTAGGACCTGACCTTCACATCCTTTGGTGTGTAAGCCCTCCAAAGCAAATCCCTCTGTCCGACTGGCTCAGCTCGGATGCGGCTGACGCGGTTCCCGTCCTGAGCAAAGTCTGTCACGGCTGTCACTGTCAGCGCGGCTGCTGCACAGCTGCTTTCCGAGCAGGGCGCCCGCAGCAGATCCACCTGGCATGCCGAAAGGGCGATGTCTGGGGGGCCCAGTAATTGGCTATCTAAAATGAACACGAAGACCGAGTCGGACAAGAGTTATCCAAACAGTTGCCTGTACCCTGTATATCGTCCAACACAAATGTCTCAAAGTCCAGGACACATATGCCTTGAAACCAGATGGGTTTTGCATGAAGACAGTTGTGACTGACTCAGTCTGGCATCCCTCTGCACATTTTACTGTGCTTTTTTATTTTTCCCTGCCATAGACAGTTTACTAAAACTCAGTGGTGCTTTTCTTTCCACAGGTGCTAATATTTCTGCAATGACAGTCTTATCTTTATGGGTCCATGCCCAGGGAATGAAGATGAGTAGTCCTCATGACAAAGAAAGAGATGAGTTTGTGTTTCTGGAAAACATTTATCTTTCACTAGCTTTATTATAAGGAGGTATTTACTGGGAGTTATTTAATTTAAAATAAACAGAATTTTTGGTCTGGAAAGGGAGGGTTCTTGAGTCAGGTTTTAGTGAACTTCAGATCCATGACAGGAAGGTGAATGCAGCAGATTTGTATTTGTGTTTTTGGCTTAGCTAGGTTATGCTGCTTTACTTCCCAACCTGTAAAATGATGGTAGTTTTACTTCTATCTTTTACAGAGGCATTGTGAGGATAAATTCACTAAAAGAATGTGGAAAAGTAATAAGCTATGGTGGTATTGGCTATGTAAGTATCTGTAATGTGTAAGGAAGTGATGGGTGGTGATAAAATAAATACGGCAATGGCAAGCCAAGTCATTTATTCAGCTTTGCCTCTGCACATCCTATCTTTCCTAAAGGGACCTCTTCTAGATGCAAGACTAGTAGTGTCCACTTCTCTCGTTTGTGCTGAGTATTCAGTTTTCTGTCCCAGATCAATAATCATCATCTGAAAAGAACAAAGTTCTAGAAATTTTGCCAATGGAATTAATCTAATATGAAAATATCAATTTTTCATATAATTTTTCCTGGTTTTATTATTGTTTAATAGTTTATAAGAGGTGGCATTCAAGTATTTTAAGATGGTATTTCTAACATGATCAAATAAACAATGTTTTATTCCTTATGGAAAGGACACATGAAATATAATTTAAATTAACCCTGTAGAGTTCTAAAGGAACTGAACTAAAAACCCACAAATATTAATAGCATATTATCTCTCACACCAAATCCTTAAAGGCTGCCTCACATCTTATTGAAAAGTCCTGGCTCATTTTCAAGGTTCTTGATTCAATTAAATCGGAGGTTTCCATGAGGAATAGTTATTGCCATTACAGCCCCATGAGCTGTGCTCACAGCCCAGAACAAAAGTTTAAAATCAAAGAAAATCATCTTGTCAAAATAGTAATGATAAACTTAACAGAAGCCGAACTCCAGTGGCTCTGCTGTGGCTTGGCATTCATTATGATATTGTCTGAACTTAGAGAGATATTTCTGTGCTTGTAATTAGCTTTCTTATCACTTATTCCCTACATAATTAGCACAACAGTGTTGTTACATGGATTCAGTCAGACAAGGAGCTTGTCAGTTAATTTATTTGGTATAAACGAATCTCAGCCAAAGTTGTTTTTATTTTCAATTTATAGCACTGTGGTCAATATTATGTTTTCAGAAGCCCACAGTGTTCCTTCACTACAGAAAATAAAGGCACAAAACAGACATGCAGTTATGAAACACACAGCAGCAGATAGTCAACCTTAAGTGTATATAGATACCTCATTTGATCATAAATAGCCCAAGTACCATCCAAGGAAATAGCCTCAAGGATGGAGCAATCACAGGCTAGAGCTGGTTATTCGTGTGAACTGCAGAAATGAGTTGAATAAAAGTAACTGAAATTTTCCTCTTCAGTGAGAAGTTCCTTCAAAGATTAGTTAACTGGTCGAGTTGTGCCTCCATCCTGGGACCTCTTGGAACCAACATGTCAAGCCCGTTGAGAGCTTGAAAATAAAGCTGCTTCTGTGAATCTTACCTCCCCTCTTTCTTCCAGTCAAACGCATGTTGTGGGACTGGAGAAGACCCTGGCAAGGGGTCAGCCTCAGTCTGATCTATCAAACTCAGCCTTCCCCACTTGAGAGCTCCTGGCCCATGCATGCACTGTCAGTGATATTTTGAAAGGCTTTATCAATGTCTAAGAAAATGGGAGTTAAAAAAATTACTTTGTTGGCTTATGTGACCAATTCTCATTTGATCCTCATAAATGGTGGGTGTCTTATGTTGCTTGAGGCTGTGGGGACATCCCACCACACACCAGCCTGCGTTCTTAGCTACCTCAACATGTAAGAAAATCTGTTCCCATGAGCTCAGCGGATGTTTGCCTGATGGACCAGCAGAGACTCTAAGCCAAGAGCAATGTGTAGAACAGAACAGCACTGAACCATGGAGAAATGCAAAGTACTCCACATACAAGAGCCAAGACAGCTGCTGGAACCATAAGGTGCCGTTCAGTTTAAGATTATTGTGTTATGATACCATTTAAATTATTTTTTTCTTCTGTCTAAGCACTTGGCTGATGATGGGGACAGAAAGAAGAGGGATTTAGAAAGGGAAGAATATCAGGAACTAACTGGGTTTTGCCAACATTTTTTTCTGAGCTGGCTTTTTGTGGGTAGAGAAACTGTGGCTGTAATCCTATCTCTAAACATTTTTCTCATTGAGTCACCTATGCAAGAGAAATAAATGCCTTGTCAGAAAAAGGGTTGGGTGTTTTATTTAGTGCAAATGGAAAGTAAATATATATATGCCCCCCTTGGTTAGGCATGATATTCCACCAGATTAACCTGGGGAAAGCATTTACTGATTAAAAGGGCAAGAGAATTTTCTAAGTGATATTGTCAAAGTTTTCAAGTAAAAAAAAATACCTTTAGAAAGAGAATAATATATAAGTATAGAATGTTTTTTTCTTCTATATTAAGTGAGACAAAAACTGTAAGCCAGCAAAAGAAAGAAAAAAGGCTTCAGTACACATTTACTGAATAATAAACCTGCAGGTGAGCTTCTTATTGATAATTAATGAAATTATCCTAGCTAAAACCATTGCTGCTACAAAAAATTTAAAATGGAATTTTATACTTCTGGAATTTAAAATAAATTCTTCTACTCACAGTTATTTCATCCATAAATCTCAATGGACTACCATTCAGGTTATTGCTAGTCAGATTTTTTTCTCTCAAAAACCTGAGTGATATTATAATCTATTTTATTTTGCAAACAGATACATGTCCTAGTTTGTTGATTTTATGGTTTCTGCTCTTTGTTGTTATTTAAGTCTTATAATTTCTATTAGAATAAATTGTAGCATAAATACAGGAAAAAGTAATCACAATGATTTGATGACGATATGTAAAACTCTTACCCAAATCCTCAGTACTTAGCTGTAAAGTAATTTTACAGGAATCATCGTGCTCAGGGCAGGCAATGGGTACAGTGCTCAGAATGGTCAAAACATGCTCTTTGCCATCCTCTGCAATTTGTAACGATTCTGGTAAAAACTGGAAATAAGAAAATAATTTTTAGATCATTTTGACAGATGAATTAGGCAATACTGATATTTATGAATTTTTGAGTGGTTTTAATCAATTATGAAATGATCTAAATGCTTGTAAAATATAATAAACTTCATAATAATCCTCATAATAATAATAATAATCTTTGTAATAATGATCTTTATTTTTATAAGGTGAAATTGTTGTTAAAACACTTTGACATTCTTGGCAATTAAGAAAGTATTTGCAGTTGTCATATGTAGTGTCTAATTGTTTCTCATCTCCTAATCTCAAAACAGGTTTTTATTGTCTGAAAATAGTGTGATACCATAGAATTTTTTAAATTTTTAATATCTCTGGCTAAAAGGAGCTCCTATTCCAATGCTCTAGGAGAAATACCAGCAATATTCATGGCCTAAAGTATGGCATTACTTCATGGTCATGGACACTATGTTGGTACTCGGCCCCAGTTGCAAACTGAGCACAATTTTTGCCTGATTCCTCTTCCCTGCTATGGCAGAAAGAAGGATTTCTCTGTACATAATATATTACAGCTTGGGTGGCTTGTGTGCCAGGGAGAGAGCTCAAGTTGTGCCATTTCTGTCTGTCTGTTCTCCTGGGGTAAGAGCAGAAACAGCACTCGGGGCTATTCAGAAATGGGAAATGCTCACATTTCCCAAAAAAACCCTAAACTGTTCTTCAAACATCACACAGAATGGTTGCCAGATTTTTCAAACACCGTTCATGAAGGCATGATACTCAGAAGATCTCAAATTCTCCTGGACTGCCAGATTGACAGTCTAATCCTCGAGTGGGATTAGACCTGTTTTTTCCACTCGGTGTGAATTTATCTTCAGCAATTTGGTTTTTGTAGTGCCTGACTGTAGGAAGATGACCGATAAAAATTAGTTTTTCACTTCACTTCTGGTTTAGGTACAACAAAATTCTGCATCCTTGTCTTCCCATTATATGTAACCACCAGAGTACTTTGGGGTGTATTTACCAGAAGGTGTAGTTTTGCACATCCTTTACGGTGCATTAGTGTCAACACCTGCACACGGTGCTGACGGGTGCTTTAGGGCATTTTACAAACAGACTGAAAGCCATATAATTTATTAAGACATTTTCTCAAAGTGAACATAAAAGCAGCACTGGTTATGACGATCAAGGCTTATGTTTCTGTGTCTGGGTTTTCAGAGCATGGCAGATAATGTATAAATATTCCCTAGGGGTATGCCAAGTCAGTAAATCAGGGCCATCACCATTACCTTAAGCCCAGCATAGAAACCTTTGCTCTCTTCAGGCAATGACTGCTGCTCAGGAGTGTCCCTCGTAAAAGCGGTGACAGCGCAAAAGACCTGTAATAAATAAACAGCATATGATATAGCTTTTCTTGAAGAAAATTCATATAGTTATGCATCTTCCTGTTGATCAGAGTTGTTAACCTTTTTTTTTTTTCTGCTCTTGAAACATATTTTTGGGGTTTAGGCTTTAAAATATTTATGCATAAATCCTGAGATTTGGTAGAATTTTTGATGCATTTAATAAGCAAAGAAACTTAGCTTCTGTTTCAACAATTAATAATACTGAATGCTTACAATGTATTTTCTTCTGCAGTGTTTCAAGCACCTTTGTTAGTGATATGAACTCATTTTAATTAGGAAGAATTACATCGTTAATAGATGTTACTGTCAGGATTAGGACATTAGCCCTTGGGGTCCCAAACTTCAGTCTGGCCACTGGATCAAATATGCTCTCTCTGTACCATATTTGTAAGCACTTTTTTCCATTTAAATTGGTTTGACAGTCATCCAGTCTCAGAAACTGTGTCAGCAATATAAGAACCTCCTTTTATTTCTTATTGCATTATAAAAGATGATGCAGATGTGCTTACAGATTTTATATTGTAAAAAAAAAAATTTCCCCAAAACAAAACACTCCACCAAACACGAGGTACCAGGCCATTTATGTTTTATTCCTAGCACAGTCACACAACCTTTATCTCTGCTGAGCCCGCACACCATCTGCCATCTTAATATTTCATTGGTTTCAGAAAACCCAAACTGCTAACATCATTGCTAGGATCATAAGATTAAACTACAGAATTTTCCTTAAAGCAAATGACGATAGGCTCTGAAACTGTAGTTCTGAACTTTTTTTTTTTTGCCTATTCTCGGAAATGGAGTAACAGATTGTGACATACTAAATCAATTCCAAATAGTCAGGTGGCATATTTATAGCTACTGCCTTTTTTAAGCTGCAAGTAACCCATGAGGAGGAATTGGACCAATCTAATTTATTTTCCATTGTGATAAACTCCTTTGGATGGATTTTCCAGCACCACCCACCAGCCGTGCTGCTTTCGGTAGCTGTAACCTGCCAGCTCAGGCAGGACCCTCATCAGCAAAAGAGGTTCAAACTCAGGATATTCCCAGATTCATATGGTTGTGCGGTCATGAGTTGCATAGCAATCTGGAATATTTCTTTTACCACCCTAAAAGTCCTTCTTTGTTGCCATCAAGCCATGAGTTTCCTCCAAACTGAAGAATCCGCTTTCCTAACTCATTTGTACACAATGAATGCCCCACTAGCAATAGAGCATCATTTGTACGGCTATGGGAAAAATCAAGTGTTTTCTGTGCTCTTTAGGTGGATCATTTCCAGTCCAGCTCAGTCCCAGGTTTATGTGCCTTTTGGGACATTTTTACCTTCATAAGGTTTCTCACTCTTTTGCTGACAGCTTCAGCCACTTTGGCCCGGTGAAAATGGTGTTATTTGTTCCACTAACTAGATGGAATCCTTGAGGTCATACTGGGTGTACTGGGGGAAGAAAGACAGGTCTCACAGAGATACTTTACAGTTGAAATTCCTCAGATACTTCGTAGTTAGCCAGTTTGCTTCCAAAGGAGAACAAGTCGTTGTCTCCTCAAGGTAATAAGCCCCTGTTATCATGAGATATTTATTATCTCCAAGCATTCCCTAAAGGCTCGTGTTCGGCTTACAAAGTTTTCAGAAAAGTTCTTCTGCGGGGATGGCAGAAGGCAAGCATTGATCTTCCTCCTGCTGCTTCTCCTACAGCTGCCACGGGAAGAGTCTGCAAAATCAGGATCTGACAAGGCGGTGACAAGAGAGGAAGAGTTCAGATAACGTATGTTTCCCCTAGTGAAAAAAAGCCAAACCAATGATCCCCTTGCAGAGCTCGTTGAGCAAACCCAAGGCACCTGCATTGCAGATACTATATTTACACTTGCCGGGCTGTCTGCGCTTTTGGCTTTGGTGCTTTTTGCCAAAAATATTCACAGGGAGACAACCCTCGGAGCATGCCATGTGGAGCGTTCCTGCCAAGCTGAAATGAGAGGCAGCAGGGTCATGCACGAGGCTGCCTGGCACCGATGGAGGCATCTCCCGGTGATCTTCCCCGAAGTGACATCCTGGGAAGTGTCAGAACCCAGCCTCATTCCCTGCAAGCGTTGCATTTTCTCACATATATATTTTAGAGATATATTTTATTGATAAAGCACTGAACACTAAAATAAAAAATGACTCCGTAATGATACACTGAGATATGCTTAGACTATCAGTCCATTCCAGTTCTATCTTCAGCACTTCTGGAGATTAGCATAAACTTTGCAAATTCAAAATGTACAGACAGCCGTCATGAGCTACATTTTATTTCTGTCTTTTATATCATTCCTCCCCTTGTAGTGCCTTTACCTTGCCAGGTGCACACTTCACTTCACAATCAGCAGACATGTTCATTGGCTACTGAGCTACAGGTTGACAGTTTGTCACATAATTATTGTGATAGTCACTCTGAGGAGGTTTTTTGCCTTCAGCTAAATACTAGCTCTTTTTCTCCAGTTCAGTAATCAAATTTTTTCTTTCTCTTTGTCCCCCCCGCCCCCTTTCTCAGGATGCAGCCCTTTTATAGAAAAGAGATAAAAACATCACTGACAGCAATATGCTGATGGCCGAGACAGGTTAGGCAGTATTTTCCCATAAACTCATAGGACCTGTTAAAAAAATCAAATTACAATTTTTCATCATCCCTTTTAAAGGGACAGAAATATAAGGGTGCTTTCAGACAGGATGACCCGATTGCTTCTGGGTGTGAACTGCTCCCTTTCCCCTGTGCAGAGCAGATCTTCCCATCGGGTGGAAAACTACTTTTAGGCACAAAAGTCTGATAGTAAAAGGCCCTGGTAGCTAAGGAGTTTCTCCTTTCCTGTGTGTTGGAGAAGATTTCCACCATGGAATCAATCAGATTCCTTCCTGCTTTGCCATGAACCCGGTAAGCAGCATATTTACCTAAAAGCAGAATTCAGTCATTAATTTGGTGGGGGTTGGGTAGCTCTGGAAAATAATTTGGCAGAGGTTTTAATCCTAGGACCTGCCACTATCTCTGGCAAATTTACCTCTAATGACTTGCACATCAAAATGTGCAGTTTTTTCAGAGCTCTTAGAATCCAAATCTCTCCCAAATCAGTTGTTTGTACTCATTTTGAACATAAACCTGCCTCCAGTTTCACCCTTTTCTGTGCCCCTAATTACTTGTGAATGTAGCGCAGGGATCATCTGTGGCAGCTTGAGCATGTAGTGAGAGACATGGGGCCTAGAGCAGACAGAAAAGCTCAAAGAAAGTCACATTCACATTTGCTGCTATCTTCAAAGGTGATGTGTGCAGGGGTGGGGGCACGGAGTGGGATGCTGGCTGGTGCATCCAGCATGGCCATGCCTCATGTTTCATCAGCCTCTCCCAGCCGTGCTCAGATAAGGGGTTGGGTTCCCAAAGGCAAAACAGGAGATACTTGTTTTGTGATCAAAACCCATCCCTGTTCTTCAGTCAGGTATCTGTGAGGGCTCCTAGGTTTGCCAGATAATTTTGGGAGCTCTGAGAAAGGCCAACCTCAGCTGCATGCTTCTCAAAGCACTGGCAGAAATGGTATTGCCACCCATCCTAACAGCGTCCCAGGGGCAACTGCACTTGTCCTTAAAACAGGGAGAGCTGGGTTTGGGTCTGCCCATCAGGGCTGCTCATATGTTCTTCCTAAACAGTCACCAGAGAAAATAAGCAAATGCATGTGCTGGTCCCTGGCTGTGGTCCCTGCTTCTCTCCTAGTGCAGCTTATGCCCTTGGGGTGGGGTGCTCCCTTGGGAAGGGCAGGACATGCACATAACACAACTGGGAGGACCAGCTACCCATTTCCCATCTCTCCAGCAAGCACTGGAGCTGTACTGTAGTGCCAGAGGCCCCATGGCGACAAAAGCGATGGTTTAAAGTTGAAATATTTACTTTTACTGGTAGTGATTTTTCAAAGACTACATACAGCCAGGTACATCTGAGTAGGACTTGAAGGTCTGGATTAAAAAGTAGATGAAGGTTTTCCTGACCTGGACATCCAATCTCATGAGAGGTGTGGGAATTCAGGGATGCTGCTCCAGTCAGTAATTCATGTTGGCCATGTGTGGGAAGCTCCCTTCTTAACATAAAGTACTGCTTAGAGATACGCACTTGTGGTGGGCTGACCCTGGCTGGACACCAGGTGCCCACCAAAGCCGCTCCGTCACTCCCCTCCTCAGGCATAACTTCACTCCCGATTTCTCTACCTCCTCCCCCCGAGTAGCGCAGGGGGATGGGGAATGGGGGTTGGGTCAGTCCATCACACCTTGTCTCTGCCGCTCCTTCCTCCTCAGGGGGAGGACTCCTCACACTCCTCCCCTGATCCAGTGTGGGGTCCCTCCCATGGGAGACAGTCCTCCACGAACATCTCCAGCGTGGGCCCTTCCCACGGGCTGCAGTTCTCCATGAACTGCTCCAGCGTGGGTCCCT
>VZTV01053628.1:1072-12189 GCA_013400875.1 Anhinga rufa
AAAAACTAGAACAAAGTAAGTGAAAGTGACATAAGACAGTCTTCCTGATAAAACTGTACCACAGGCTCTTTAGAAGCCACCAACACCTGTTTAAACATGGGAAGTCCAAATCTCTTAAGTGAAATAAGCATTTAATCCATTGAACTGACTTAGTTATTCTAATGAAAACTCAAATTAACATCTAATTCTACTTACCAACTGAATGGCTATCATAAGAACGGTTTTAAGAGAAAATGTCCTACCACACAAGTCAAATAAATCTTCCAGACTAGGTCCAAGTAGTTCTAGCACCATAGCATTATATTTGCCACATTGGCCAAAATAGTAAACATGAGGTATCCCATCTGTAAAATGAAGATAGAAAGAAATTATAAGAGGTTAAACAAGATTAATGAACATACCAATAAAATTCCTACCCAATTTCAAGTTGATCTGAAGTTAAAAAATCCATTTTTTACACAAAAGCAACAATAAAACCTTGTAAAAACTATAGGTAAACGATACAACAGGAGTAGTGAAGGTAGTACCAGTTTCATTAAATATTTAATGAGTATTACGTTTGATTTGTGAAAGATTTAAAGCTTTTCATAAAAAAAATAAAAATCAGAACCTATCTGTTAGGTCATGTAACAGTAAATTGAAACAATTTTAAAAAGGTATGAAGAGAGGTTTAAATAAGCTCCTTTTAAAAAAATAGGCATTTAAATAAAAAATTTTAACTTAAGCCTATGAGAAACCTACATTCAGGAATAAAAACACCTTATTATCTATAGAAATAATTTAAAAATCCAAAAGAGATTAATGAACCCTCAGCTTTAATGAGACATTAAGTCAAGTTTTAGATACATCACCAAAATAAAAATACCATAGATAAATTGTTATAGCAATCACTTGTTAGTATTATTTTTTTTCCAAATACAAGCATTTTCTACTTAAATTTGCACTGGAAGGCTTCTCCTGTCTTCTCTTCCTCCATTACTTTTGGTTTCTGTTTAGATAGCACATAAAAGAAAACATTTTTCTTAAATGTGAGTTAGTCCATTTAAAAATCTAAGCACCAGAGACTGGAAGTTTGGGGGTGCTTTAATCTATATTACTAGTAAAGTGTATGGTAGATTAGATTTATTAATTCAAACCATATGAAGGACATGGATTTGTTTTAATGTAATCATAAGAACAGATGACAAAGGGGTATTTTTAGCAGTCTCAGGGAGAACCTATGGTAAAGATTTACCCTGACTTCACTTCTGAAGTATCACACCAGACACCACTCAGCTTCCTAAATTCTTTCAAAAATTGATGTCCACAAAGAATCCATTAAATTCTATTCTTACTGACAAATCATTAAAATGATTTAGAAGAAAAAGATCTTTGATTAAATTACAATTTCACATGTAAAATTTTATAAAATTTATAAGTTTTAGTTGTGGGTTTGTTGTTGTTGTTTTTTTACTTACAAAGTTAGTAAAATAAAAAATAAGTTCAGAACAAAAGATACATCATTTCCAAACGCGATATATGGGAACAAAAAAACCCCAAACCATCCCACTTTATGTTCAGGTAAGAATCTCTTAAATACTCTGTAGACAAGTATAAAATACATCTACTTAGGAGGGCAAAAGGCAAATTTGGCATTAAAGCTACATTTGTTTTCAAATCTTGAATAGAGTCTAAAATGTGAACTGTCACTCTGATATCTTATTTCCATGTATAACATTTTTCCTGATATAAAATAAGTGTTATATTCTCCAACATAAAATACTTGAAGAATGTTAATTTGCTGTTCATAAAAACTGTAAAAAACAAAGACTGCAATATTGTGTCAAAAAATTTATTTTTGTTGCATTTTCTATGCCAGCATTCCAGAAACCCTGGCAGGAACACTTACTTACAGCACATGTTTCCCAAGACAGCTGGTGATACTGAGGCCATAAATGTCTTTAGAACTAGGGCTAAACATCACATGCATTGCACTGAGAAGATTCCCTTACTATCTAGTCTGTTACTGGAATCATTGAACAAAGGTCTCCTGATATACACAGCTTAGAACTAGCAAAACTACATCTTGCCCAAAAAAATTACTTCTGTTCTTTTCTCTGAACAGAAGCATAATACACATGTCCATATACCAAGGCTTCTCCTGGCACTGTAGGAGAACCAGTTAAATATGTTTAACAAATCAGTTAAAGGTATTTAAACCTTTAGAAGCTACATAACCAACTTCCAGTTTAAGTTAGCAGTGCACTTAAGATCACCCACCTCATTAGACAGTGCTTCCTGAAAGAATACTTGACAAAATAAATGCAGGCATCAAAAGACTGGAAATGGACTTTAATGTTCTCAAGTACTGCATTTACAATTACGCTAGCAACAATGTCACATTCTATATTCATGTTCATATAAACCCATACTTTATCAATATGATAAACAGCACATATTAAAAAATTAATACAAAAATATTCTGTACTTCTGGACTTCATAGCTTTATATAAACACCTCCCTTAAGAAGCCAGGCAATCAAGAAATTTGAAAATATCAAATACTTAAAGCCTTATGATCAAATTTTACTTTCTTCCTTTTGTACATATCCATTGTTTGACTACATAATTAAAAATAACTTGATATTGCCTCTATTAATCTGCACTTCCTCATATGCACAGGAACTCTTCCTCATTCAGCGGAATAAATTTTGTTCTCTTAAAGAAGCTAGTTATTCCAGATTTTTGGGTTTTTTTTGCTCTTCAGTATGTATCCTCTGTGTCTTGTTTACTCTAAATATTAAATTCTCTGAAAACTTATTTTTCCCTTTCACATGAGCTTCTTCTATGGTGTCTATTGTTACAATACTGTACTATATAGAACTACAAAATCTATTTCCAGAATACCCTAGTGAAATACTGGGTTTCACCTCCTTCTTGGTAGATCAAATGATAAGTTTAAAAATTAAAACATCCCTAACTCTGGATGTTTTTTGAGGTACAAGCCTCAAGTTTTTCATACCTTACTACAGTGCTACTTACACTCAGGTCAAATATTGCTACAGTTTTCAGTAAAAACAAAACAAAACAAAACAAAAAAAATCCCACAACTTACTGTTTCAGCAGAACTAAAAACAAATGAATACATCATTTAAGAGCATTTTCAATAACCTAAAAAGTGAGAATGAAAACGTAACCTCTAAAAATCCAGTTTAACTGTTCAATTTTCAGAAGACTAGAGCTTCCTTTTTTAAAATATCAATAATCATACCTATATCTATACTAATATACTTAACATGCATAATCACACCTATTTCAGAAAGACTTCACAAGAGTAGTTTATTGCTACTAATGAAGGAGCATAGACCACATTGCCTACTACATTAGAACATGGTGTAAGATAGCATCTTTTCTTTTAAAAAGATCATCCCTACTTATCAGATAATGGATCAGAAAATATACTTGTACACATAAGGGGATATCACAACTCTAGAATGCTAAATTTTCTGGTATGGTGGAATTACACATGGAAATATGGATGTATCTGCCACAGCAAATTAGGTTATCCAACAGATGTACAGAAACACAAGTACTAAAATACCCCGCACAAACTACCTGAGCATATTTAGAGAAAGAAAAGCACTGGGAATTTGGAAGAAAGAGCACCACTTGTAATGGCCTGAGACATATTCTGAGAATCTCTGTTCGTATATTTGCACATTTGAAGACATTAACTCCAAAGTATTCTCAGCAGTTAGTCTCCTCTATTACCACTGCATATGCTCTGTGTCTCTTTATAAGATTTTGAAATATTTAACGCACTTCAAAAACACAGAAGCCAGAAGGTTTTAAGGTTTTGTCTATATTTATAGAACTTGTTTGCATTAATTTATGCTTGTAAAATAGAAAACATTTGTAAAAAGGAATTTGTGACATTGGCAACTCTGCCTACAAATCTGACAATTTCAGAAGTGTGTTTATAGGAGATGTCAGAAACACCCTTCAACATTTTATTCTACCACATCATATCATGAAAGCATCACAGCAACTCCAGGCAAGTATATATCCAGGACAGGGAGTTAGTGTTTTATTTGTGATCAATTTCATTTTATTTAACATGGCAGAAATAGTACTTATTCTACCTACAACACTTGATCTTCTAATTAGATAAAAACTCCAGAATACCCCAAAATTATGCTTAACATGTTACTAACTTCTGCAAGGCAGATATGGAATATTACATCTAAATTCCCTGTGTTTCTAACATTTCATATTAACAGTTCAAAGTACTAGAAGTTTGGGGGTTTGTTTTCAAGCAAAAGCATTAAGACTATTTCAATTAAAAAACAAAACAATCACCTAACATCATTCTGTTATTCGCACTATTTCTTCGTGTCTCTAGTTCTGCAGAAAAGTGAGAAAGTAATACATCACTAATAAAGAGCATCTGGGGTTTTTTTCTCACAACAGAGGTGTAAGTGTAAGCTCTTTTATATAAATCTAGAAGGAAAATTGGGTGAGACAAAAAAAAAAACAAAGAAACTTCCATTTCAAATTTACCCTTTTGTTGACAGCATATTCCAACACTTACTACCAATTAAGAGCATGTATTTTATTTCCATTTTGAATTAGTCTGACTTCAACCATTGAAACCCTTTAATGTAAGAAAGTAAGGAGGAAATAATGGGAACTCGTAAAACACATCCCAATCTTCTTTCTGTGAAATTAAAGAAGTCAGTGTTCTTAGGTATCCGGCTCAATAATATACTTTGATTACTATTCAACCCTTTCTATTAGCTTGAGAGATCTTCTGCCCCATTCTCAAAAATCTTTTTTAAAAATAAGTAGCACCACCAAACTACGTACAGAATTCAATGCTTGTCACACTAATATCACTATAAAGTTACAAATAACTTCCTATTCTTCCACCAATGAAGCAGCTTACCTGTGGCCAAAAAATAGTATCACATACTCCCACTACATTACTTTAACACTAAAATTCTAACTTCTTTCTAGGTTTACAACTCTGAACACAGTATCCTTATTTTCAGATATGAGTCACATTTGCTTATCCCTAGATACACTAGCTCACAAGTAAAACACTTCCATTTGAACGGACTCAATTTACTAAAGCTGTCCACAATGCTTTTATGTGACTGCCCTGTCAGAAAATTATAAATCCATTTTAAACCAATATGACTTCTAATTCCATTTTACTCATAGCAAAAATCAAGAAAGTCTTGACATGGAAATTCACTACTTGAATACTGCTTAAATTCCAGTTTCTTCTTCTAAAAAAGTTAATTTTCATTAGCCACCAAAAACATTGTTGCTGTACACTAGTGGTCTCCAAAATCGAGAGCACACACCCCAAAAAGGGTGCAAGACTATCTACTGGGGTACCTGAAAAAAAATGAGAACTTCGGTTTGGGGTTTTTTTAGATAAAAAATAAATATAAGCTTTACTAATGTTAAATGTATGGCTTGACACTGGAGCCCTCACTCAGTCAGATGGTTGTGCCACATATAGTACACTCAGGAGAGATCCTGGCGGAAGAATGGGAATGCGTAGATGACAGTGTACTTGTTTGTTTGCTCACTTTTGGCTTATTGCAGTTTACATGTACCCAGTTAAATGGCTTTATGGATTATATTGTCTAGTTTTCACTAAACTACCTCTCACAAAACAGACAAATGTCTTAAAACGATTCCTACAAAGAAACCACATACTAAAGATAACACTACTAATGCCAGCACAAACAAACAAGAAAACAGTAGAGCTGACACTTCTCTTACTCCTTGTACAAGCTTATTTTCAAGAAGAAATTTTGAAAAGCCCACTAACAGAAAACTACCACCTTATGTTTATCAGATCAAGAAAGCTGCATTAGTTACTCCATAGAAGTGAGCATGCTGTGATAAAAATTGTGCATCATCAAAACATTGAAATCAAAAATACTATCAAAATATCACATAAGGGGTACATACCCTCCGGTTAGTAGTTTTTTCCATAACTGTAGTAAAATACTGGAGGGATTGCAATAAGTCAGACTTACACTTTGCTTTATAGTCAGGGAGTAGAAAAAGAAAAAAAAAAGTGTTGTTTTCTTTTCTCCTGTGCTCAAGTTTCTTAGCAGCAAGAAATGAGTTATTGAATAGAACCACCACTGTCATCTGTCAAGACTGGTTTATCACTCAAATACTTTAGTCCCCATGTTTAGGCACATGATGTCCAGAAACTTTTTAAAGCTGACAGGTCTGACTTCCTCTATAGCAATGACAAGATAAAAACATTAGAATAAAAAAACATTATTGGTAGATTACAACTGTACCTGTCAAACATCTTTATTTTAAAGAAAATCAAGTAGAAGTTATTTCTACTTGTATTGGGTTTGCATGGCAAGGTTTGGGTAGCAGGGGGGCTACAGCGGTGGCTTCTGTGAGAAGCTGCTAGAAGCTTCCCCCATGTCTGACAGAGCCAATGCCAGCTGGCTCCAAGATGGACATACTGCTGGCCAAGGCCGAGCCCATCAGTGACAGTGGTAGCACCTCTGGGATAACATATTTAAGAAGGGGGAAAAAAAATTGTGCAACAGCAATTGCAGCTAGAGAGAGGAGTGAGAATATGTGAGAGGAACAACTCTGCAGATGCCAGGATCAGTGAAGAAGGAGCAGGAGGAGGTGGCCCAGGCTCTGGAGCAGAGATTCCCCTGCAGCCTGTGGTGAAGACCATGGTGAGGCAGGCTGTCCCCCTGCAGCCCATGAAGGTCCACAGTGCAGCAGATATCCACCTGCAGCCTGTGGAGGACCCCACACCAGAGCAGGTGGATGCCCAAGGGAGGCTGTGACCCCATGGAGAGCCCAGGCTGGAGCAGGCTCCTGGCAGTACCTGTGTACCCATGGAGAAAGAGAAGACCACACTAGAGCAGGTTTGCTGGCAGGACTTGTGATCCTGTGGAAGGGACCCACGCTGGAGCAGTTCGTGAAGAAGTGTAGCCCATGGGAAGGACTCACATTGGAGAAGTTCATGGAGGACTGTCTCCCATGGGAGGAAACCCCATGCTGGAACAGGGGAAGAGTGTGAGGAGTCCTCGCACTGAGGAGGAAGGGGCAGCAGAAAGTGTGATGAACTGACCCCAACCCCCATTTCCTGTCCCCCTGTACCATTGGAGGGGAGGAGGTAGAGAAATTTAGGAGTAAAGTTAAGCCTGGGAAGAAGGGAGGGGTAGGGGAAGGTGTTTTAAGATTTGGGTTTTACTTCTCATTACCCTCCTCTGATTTGATTGGTAATAAATTAAGCCTATTTCCCCAAGTCACATCTGTTTTGCCCATGATGGTAATTGCTGAATGATCTCTCCCTGTCCTTATATCAACCCATGAGCCTTTCATTATTTTTCCTCCCCAGTCCAGTTGAGGAGGGAGAGTGATAGAGCAGCTTTGGTGGACACCTGGCATCCACCCAGGATCAACCCACCACACTAGGTTATGACCATTACCCACCTTGGCTGCCCTCTTTTTCAAGAGCTTCAGCATCAAACCTGATTTAAGCCTGAGGCTACACACTGTTCACTGTAATTGTCTAATGCAATATACATAATGTCTAGCACAAATACCAATCCATATGTTAAAGCAAAAACTCCAACTACTTGCTTTAACACAGATACTACATAGTGGTCCCAATTATTTGCATACGTGCACCCTCATTCAGAAAAAAATTAACTTGATAAACAAGCAGCAGAGACTGACTGTCAAAGAAATATGTAACATGTAGGTCAATGGCAATACCACTTGTACTTAACTTTGTGTTCCCAGTCTACCACTGACTTAATTTTGAGCTATATCTTGGCAAAATACCTCTATAAAATACAACCTAAATTTGTAAAGCTATTAAGGAAGGTGGCAGCTTTTCAGTTTCTTATAATATTAGTTTCCTTTTAGGGTTTCCCCTAAGCCAGTCAAGAAACACACCTACTGATGCAATCTGCATTATTGTTTAGATTATCTGTTAAATTGGATCCTCAAATGCCAGTAAAATACAAAAGATTGCACTTGCAGAACAAGCTGTTCTGTATTCAGCTTCCCACATGCTATTGCCTTTTATTTGTAGTTTTAATTTTCATATATGTAGCAATTCACTGGACACAAGCAAAATACCCTGAGTAGATCAAAGATTTGCAGTTACAGCCATCTTCCATGGCACATTCATACTGTTACTCTGTGAAGGTTCAATAGTCTGCCACAAACACAAGTATTCCCTACTAAGACTACGGAATCTGGCCTGTATCCTCTGAAAGTAAGCAATTACAAAATCAGGATAGTGACAAATGTGGGTTTTTGACTTGAACCAAAGCAGCATATACAGAAGGCCATACAATCTCAGGAAATGTAGCACTTTATGGCTACTGAAACTATGATCATCTATGCACTGTATAACTCTAAACATGGAATGAGACACTATATAAGCAATATGACTTCAGCACTGTTAAAATGCCATGCTGGAGGCATGCACCACAACACTTGAACTACATTTCTTCTTATTTACAAATATAAGAATATGCTTGCAAATACAAGAAATAGTATTGTAACAGATTTTTCCGTTAAAATAGATCTACTATAACTAGTTATTTACATTACTAAAACATAATTAGACATGCAATTTTATCATAAGCCTTATTAAATCAAAAATCCATTTATCTAACATTCACAATGTTCTGTGAACTGTACCATCAAACCTCCTTCACAATTATAGCTACCTATATTTTATACAAAAACCACCAATTAATCTCTAAAATCTGTATGCGATGTCACATCCCAAGATTAATACAAATTTTTGTATACCACCAGGCTTCTTATGGTCAGTAATTACCGCTTCTCAGAAACATTAATACGTGCACCTACAATTTACATTTAAATTCATGTAGCTGCCATTCTTACCAGATCTCTTGCACTTATTCTAGGGAAAAAAATTACTTTAAATAGAAATTGAGAAAATTCTGTACATTTCCTTAAGCCAAAGGCTAGAAAGGACTAGCACAGAACAAGAAAAACTGTCAGCAACATTTCTTAAAGTTTTTGTTGGACTATACTTAATTACAAATTAATTCGTAATTATAAATTAATTTGTAATTATCACCATCCTTCATTCACTTAAACGTAAGTTTATAGTATATTCACATTAATAACTGAGCCGCTCAACCTTCCTGTAAAAGTGTCATCAGCAGCAACAGAACTCAAAACTGAGTCAGCTCTTTCCCCAAACAACAAAACCATAGCAGTCATGACTACACAGATTAGTGTATATAGATACCTCTTCAGTTGAGATTCATTATTTGATTCAGTTTAAATGTTTTTTAAAATATTTTTTAAATTGGAGCATAAAGCATGGCTTACCAAGTTCACTTGCCCTGTATTTTTATTTTTTAATACACACTTCAACTAACTGCTTATTTTTTATTCTCGTACTTAATAAACCCAGAGAACAAAAGTAATACAACAGGACAACATTATTAAAAAAAATTTTAAAAAAATCAGTTTTCAGTTTAAGAGCAAATTCTCAGCTACCTACCTAAAAGAACAGCTCAAACCAATGTTTATATAAAGTTACTAAAAAAATTCACTTTGCATTTATACTGAATGACTGTTAGCAAAATATATGGACAGGTTATGAAGTGAGACAACTCAAAGACACACACATAAGAACTCATAAAACATTATTTACATATGTAACACTAAGACTACCCTGACTAAGTAACTTAATGACTCTGTAATTAACAGATAGGTATTCTGTCTTCAACTTTCATTGTTACTGACTGTGAAATGTAATCCACTTGTTTTAGAAATTATATTATATTCTAAAATCTGAAGCTCCAGAAAATTATTACTGCTTTAATTAAGTACTGGGAACATTCAATTAATAAATATGTTTTTATATATATCACATTAGAATACTCTTGTAGAAGTCTTCTTTTCAAACTCACTTCAAACCCTGGTATCTTCTATAATTTTTATCCTGTAACAGCCAGTGTGGGATGCCAATCCCAAAATATTTTTAAAAATATAGAATGGAATAAGTTACTTTAAATTGTTTCTACAAGATCCATGAATAAATGATCAATTGACACATTAATCTAGCTATTACAATCAAGCAGACTTATTGAGATACTTCCTCAGGATATGGCAGAATATGAATCTAGTAAATAAGTTACAATCTACCAGTTGAGAAAGAAATTAAGAGATCTTAATAAAGCGATGATAATTTTATTTTGGGAAGAGTTATAGCAGAGCACAGATGCTGACACACTGCGATGAAACCACGCTGTGCTGCATTTTCTTCCACAGGCTGAAGGGGAGTGGAAAGCAGGGTGGCTATAGCCCAGAGAATGAGCTAAAGGTGATCTCAATAGCAATCTGAAACCCTCTTGTCTTCTTCCATATAAAAGTAGTATTTCTAGTGGTTTACAGTCAAAGATTTTTTTAAAATCACCTATCACTATGGTAAGTACAACAGGTAGCCTCCCTTTCAGTGTCAATAACTGCCTCGTGCATTCTATATCCTGAATAGAGTTGTATAAAAAAATTGAAAAGGTGGTACTGAATATTAAAATCTCACATGCCCTCATTCTGGTCTGAACTGAAATTAGATGAAGAACCACATTTTCATTACCATAAATATTTCTGTCTTTACCTACAGGAAAAAAACAATGAAGTATTGAACTTCATTCTCAGCCTTCAGCCCATCAAACATCTTTTCAGCACAGAAAACAAGGAAAAAGCTACAAACAGCAATGTCTACCCTACCAGTTAACACTAAACTGTGTATATATGGTACATTATAACAAAGAAGTGTTCAATCTCAAGCCTTAAGGCACTCCACCAGAAAAAAAAAATAAATCCAGAGTATTTCAAACTGACTTTGCTATATTTCCAAACCAAAACACAGTCAATCTGCAGAATCCTGACATGCTTGAAATGCTAAAATAAATATTCTACTGAGCCTGATTACCAAAATGGTAAGCAGACTCCACTGCTTCACAACTTGACCACCATGCACAAATTCTTAGTACTTCCCTGGCTGCAACTTCTCAAGATTACATACAGACTTTTCTTACACTAACAACGTGTCATGGTTTTGGCTGGGAT